>OX424451.1:4474479-4594619 GCA_949152495.1 Lasius fuliginosus
TTGTACCGGAAGTTACGACCCTAGAGCCGAAGATTGAAGTTCTAAGGTTCAAGCGCACGAAAGCCCAAGGATGCAGAAATTCATGAGAGAGGGTTCAAGGATGTAAAAACTTTTTAATATCGTGAGTTATAAGTAAAAAGATTGAAGAATCTTTTTATCTAACAATAAGTCACAAAATATGCTTTTTCAGACATTGTATCTTCTCGGCTTTTTAAACGGCTTTTTTTTGAAAAACAGAAATAATTTACAAAATTAATTAATTTTTTAAACATTGAATATTCTCAAATTGAGAAATTATTGCAAATATTTGTAAGAGCGGTTGTACCTATTCTCGTAAAAGGCTGAAGGTTTTTAGAAAGTTGGAACTGCACGTTCTGAGGCAGTGGAGCCAAACTCACGAGGTATATGTTTCCGAGTTCCTAAAATTTCTTCGCGACTCGTTACCGGAAAATAAACTTTCTAAGATGGAGGCTTACTTCGTCCGTTCTGTTGAATTCATTTTGTACAAAGACCACATTACTTGGCAAACGCCTTAAGCTTAAACTGCCTCTTTACTTTAAGGCCTCTTAACTTTATTGCCGCAGAAAGCGGCAGCTGTCGATTCTTTCGTGGCCAAGACTCTTCCCGCCGACTCATATTGATTCTTTTTCATAGTCGCGTAAACTATTTCCGCGAAAAAAATTGTTTTGTTCATAATAAAGTCCGCGAATTTAGAATCAGCTACATATGAATAAAATAATCTGAGCATCGAAAAAATCGGAGAATGAATAAAGTGGAAAAATCATAAATATTACAATCTCTTATATAAAAACTTTAAAAGATATAAGAAATTTAATTTAATTTAATTTAATCATATATAGATCTCTATGTTTCGCGATAGAAAATATAATTAACGTATATTATTTAATTAAACTTTATTTTATCGATTTATTATTATAACTAATTAATGAGTTATTAAACGTGTTTTAATAATGTGACAAAAACTTTTTTAAAAATTATATTAAATCAATCTTTATTAAATTATTTTATTAAATTATGTTATTTTTTCTCTCTTTTTGAAGAAGAAGCAATAATCTACACGTGCCGATAAAAATAAAAATCGTCGAAATTCTCGACGCGATTGCACGCAAAATAATTTCCTCCGAAATTATCGGCGGCATTGTCGTCGTGTCCCGTGTGTTCTGAAATCTCGCGATTACAACCTTAAATCCACGCGCAATCCCAAATCCGCAACATCCTACTCTCTCCAGATTCAAAGGGTTACGTCTCCGCTTAATGGAGCCGCGCGTACGTTCGAGATAAATTGCCGGCGTGGAAATCCTTTTCCTGTGCAAACTATTTATCCCGAAGACCGGCATGAAAACGTTTCTCGATGGGATGAGAAGCGGTGAGGATAGCGAGAGGAGAAAGAGGAAAAGAATGAGGAGAGTGCTGTGTGAATGGCGGAATTGGTTGAAACACAACTTCCAACCCCTTCGCTCTCTTCTATTTACTTGCTTTTTTTATCTTAATTCTTCGAGACTCCTCGCAAATCCAAAGGACTTCAAGATTTACGGATTAAGATTTGGAAAATCTAAGAGTTAGAGGATTATTCGATCCTTGAAATAGATTCTGGACTGTCAAAAATTTCTGAATGTTTAAATTTTTACATTAATTTTTAATCGCGTGCAATTATACACGTAAACGAAATTAAGAAGTGGAATTCCAAAATTGAAAAAGAGGAGTGAAAACAGTCCTTTATGTAATATTACAAGAAGAAATCTGGAATTCAAGATTAAAGAGAAAAAACGACATTAAAGTCATTTTAGAAATGCATTTTTAATTTATTTTTTAAAGTGATAAAGTGCATCGCATAATTATCGCGCATTAACTTGAAAAGTGAATTAAAATGAAAGTGCATAAATCTGTGTTTGTAGCTAAACTTTTCCTAGTTGTGCCAGTTTTTTTCACTTCGGCTTTTGATTTCTGATTTGTCCCGTCAACACCTCGTCGCGCGCGAGAAAGATCTAAAATCGAATAAATATGCAATCAAATACGAACGGAGATTCGCTTTGAACCGCCTTCTCTCTCGGAATTTGTCTTCCTTTTTCGTGTTTGTCGCAACTGTTTATTTCCTGCATTTATGGAAGATTGGCGAATCCCACGCTGTAGGTTGAATAAATACTTGTATATACGACATCTCGGAAATACCGACAGTGCATTCGTCTACGAATTCTTTGATCAATTTAAAATCGCTCGTATAACGAAACTTTCTCCAGATATTATATTTCCTAGTTTACAATGTTAAATATCTCAATAAGTTGTCTGTTAAAGTTTCAGAATAACTAAATCTAAATTTATGCTTTTGTCTCTAACAAAAAATTGACTTTAAGCTCAACAAAGGAATGCAATTTCGCTAATGTTTCTCATATTTTGTGATATTCTTTACAGAGGGAAACATGGAGATATAAAAAGAAAGAATCCTTTTCAAAAATAAATGTGGGCATTATTATATTTGCGTGCGAGTTCGCAATCAAAGTAGAAACCTACAAAATCCACGTGTAATAAAAGACCTTTAATGAACGACACAGGTCGAAACTCGCCACTTTTCCTACAAATATGATGTACCGACATGATATCAAATTCTCCCAGCAGGGCAAAAATGATACAGCAGCGGTGCGTAATTCCAAAGGGGGTGGATACAATGATTAATTACGCCCAAGTGGGTCACTTTTCCCTTCACGCGATGACCTCATGCATGTAGGATATCACGCATCTCTTCCGCGGATTATGGCTCTCCTAGCTGAGATGAAGGTTTGCGCGCATTCGTTTCAGATTTCAAACGCTTTGCCACTTCGAACATCGGTAAAGCGTAGGAATTCTAAAACAAATACCACGCTTTGTGCTCGTCCTGGCCTGCGCTCCTCTCTTCGACATCTCGATCCTCTCTCGCGTCGTGTCAGGATACGATTCAACAGCCAAATCCTCTGATTGCCAAACTCGACGACGTCAGATCCTTGGATCTTCGCATTTTTTAATCTTTCGTTTTTTTTTTTTTTATACCTAAGTTTTACATTTTTTTCGAATTTTAGAATTCATATACATAATTTGATTTGTAGAATTCTCTAGAATTTTCTAGAGAATTATAAAAATCCAAGATATCAAGCTAAAGAATCAACAATCTAGCGAATTTTTTCTGTTTTATGCCATCAGATGTTTGCGACTTAATAGTTTATATATTGTTGAAATTTTACAAAGCAGACATTTCCGCCATGGCAAACCTTCCGCGTCGTCATATTTATCTCTTGTCGTAACGTCCTGTCACTGCCGTTTGCCGGTTCCCACAGTATTCGCCGCGTATCGAGATAGAGAATGATGATGGTCATTCCCGAAAAAGGAAAATGGACGAGACTGGAGGAAGGTTCTGGGGGAGTCAGCTGGAAAAGCGGCAGCCAGGTTCGAGCGGAATTTCTCAGGCGTCGAGGACGATTTAAGAGGACATCCGGGAAAAATGATCTGCCATGAGCGTAGCAGTTTCGATCCCGAGCTACGATTCGCGGCTAACTCAAAAATTCAGAATTATTACCCTGAAATAGTTTTATATATATATATATATATAAAATACACAATACATATATAATAATTCTGAATAATAAAAAATAAATTTTTTGTAAAACTTGGTTACTGTATGATTGGTTTGCGATATAGACGTTTATTATTTTTGCTTTTAGTACTATTGGTAGTTTGTTGTTTTTATACAATATATTAAGATAAAATGGATCAATTTTCGTTTTGGAAATGTTTATAAATCTCCTGATATCGATATGCTATACATTTGTATATTGAATTGTGCATTTGTACTGCATATTCAATCTAGATATTAAATTAAAAATGCTGTAATTCGAACATTTAGCAGTACAAATATGATGAATATATGTTGTATAAAATACAGCAATAATTAAAAAAATTATCAGATATAAACTCGAACAGAATGTTTTAGACATCAGAGCATCTTAGGGAACACGTGGAGAAAATGATCCGGAAATTTGCTCGCCCCATTCCACCATAGCATTGTTTGTACACGAGCAAGCAACGTGACACGTCTCGCCATGAGAAAGGGGTGAATATAACAGCTGTGGGACGAATTGATATCGCGTTCTTCCTTTAGCGATAATCTGTTCGAGCAGCTCCCTGAAATTCTTTAGATTCTCGCTCGTCCAAGTCGTCGAATTCTTTTTTCTCGATTCGCATAAATTAACCGAGCAGACAGACATCGCGCCTGCACAAATCTAATAATGCGATTTCGAGGCGAGATAAAGGATGCGCGAAGGCGCATGAAAGAGCATCGTTCGCGTATACAGCATTCACAGCCCAGTTTCGTTGCCGCTTTCAGAGATCATGCTAAAATTAGAGATCTTCTTTTCACCTCGCCACCACGGTGAGGTGAGGTGTCTCGGCCTCTTTCCGCGAGAAATTTAATTTCGCCCAGCGTCCGTTCAACCCCCTGCGCGCCATCCCACACTGCCAGAGCTCTCTACTACCCTCCCTGAATTTTCATCGCTACGTGACCAAGTTTTCAATTCTGTGAAAAACGTCAAAATTCACGCGGAAGACAAAATTCAAACGGGAGACGCAACAACAAACTTGTGTGTGTGTATGCGTGGGGAAAAGACGGCGAAATTCGCGAAGCGTGATCAAATTCGTTCTTAACATAAGGTAGATCGTACTTTGCACGTTCATTGATAAGCGACGCGACAGGATGCGATGCGCTGGATACATTCTATCTGTTTTATTCAATATGTCTGCGGCATTTCCTCTTCGTATTATTACACGAAGAAGATGTTCTAGAAGTCGATTGTCCGCGGAGTCGCTCGAGCAAAATAACCGATATACAATTTACGTTTAAAGATAGGGAAAACTGGAATCAGATTGACCCACATCATGCATTCCAGGGTTTAGCGAATCCATCGTTCTTCCATCACTCGATAACCGCGTAAGATTTACCCTTTCCCGCCCGACCCTCTCGCGTCCCCTCTTTCCCCTTCTCTTCGCGTTTCCACCCTCATTACGTCATCACTACCAACGCATACGTCAATGTAGACTGCAGGCGCTCTGCAATTGACTGCCTCGTTATTTCGCGATTTCCTGTTGATCGCCGCTCTACGACATCGCGGGAGATCGATCGAATAGATATATACGAATGGAAGGACACGCGTGTACGTGTATGTAAATCGATTGTTCTTTTACGCGTCTGTATATTCGCATGTGCGACCACAGGACTTTTATCATACAATCACTATCGTTAAAATGCAACGTCGATCGATAATCCGGATCGATTTGTAGCTTAGTCGGCATATTAATGCTATTTGTGTGCAATTCCATTAATCGCGTTCTGTCTACCATCGGGAAGGGTAGCAATAGGGTGAAATTTAAAAAACAATTGTCCTGTATCTCCTATATAAGAAACCTACTTATTCTCATTTCAGTGGAAAAAATTTTACGAAAATACAGGATGTTCCAGATTTATAAAGTCGTCTTTTATACAAGTTCTTTCATCAATTTGTAGGGCTGATTTTTCCTTAATAAATGGAAAAGCTATATAACACACACACACACTTAAAGATGTTCAATCTTTAAAAAAATATCGATTCCAGATTGGTCAAAGAACTTATAGGTGAAAGATGACTCAATAGATCTAGGACATTCTTTACAAATCGGCAAAATGTCACATTACATTGATAATTAATTTTCTCTCTTTCTTTCTTTTTCTCTCTTCCTCTTTACTTCATAAATCTTAGATATTTAAAAAAATATTAGGAAAAAAACTTGAAATGATATATTAAATTATACATTACATTATTACAAGAAATATTAAAGTGCTATATATGCTATTATATGCTACAAGTTTTACAAGGAGAGCAAAGGCGAGCGTAAATCGTAGATAATAGTAGGGGAAGATATACTCACACTAGTGATGAGTTAAACGAGTAGATACGTAGGCATAGTGCTCGAATGAATGGGCATTTAATCGCTCTATAGACTATGCAATCATCTACTATGCCGGCTCGCTTAGAACTTATATAGTTCTTCAGTACTTACTAATATTGCGCTAATCATCATCATTATATTACAATTATTTCTGTTATTATACAGAATACCTCTATCTGCAATGAAAGGAAGCAATCATTTGTTTGAAATATTCTGTACATACGATCAAGTTCTTGAATCTAAGGCATTTGATCTTCAACTTTTGAAATCTTGTCAACGATCGGCGATAAATTTCGTATTAAATCCGTGCGCATTATTTCGATTTTTCGAGGAGCTGTCGTTCTTTTCGTCGAACTGCAAAATCGGCCGCGGATTCACGTATTAAAAGCCAATAAGTTAGAACTGGCACGCTGCCATTTCAATCTCGTGGGTCTTGCTCGAGGAAACTCGTTGACAAGCCGTCTTCCCGTTTTACGTCCTTGATTAATTGCAGGATACAAGTTGATTGATTTCGCGTACAACGGGTAAACAAAATATTCGTCGGCTACAACCCCTTCGTTATAGCCGATGTCATTTTCTGTCTCTCGAGAGAGATTTTGATCGATTCTTAGAAATATGGATATATTTAACACTACATTATATAATTATTGTAAAAGTAACCAATTTTTTTAAAAATGCTTAATATATCTAATAGTATTTCAATTGCGAATTATTTCTTTAATATTGCCATTATTATTTTTATAATCTTATTTATTCATGTATATTGCGCTTTCATGTCCGCAAAGTACTGGCGGCAAGAGAATGCATTAAGGGATGATATCATTTACAAATGATATTTTTCAACGACTACAGATAAATATCATGTAACATGCAACTACTTGTAAATGTTTCATAGATGCTTATACCGGAGCTTATAGCTACAGCTTGAACACATTTTACGATTATGGAAATATCTAGTAAACATAAACGCGTATCTCTCCCCGGAAGTATGTCGCGTTTACGGCCAATTTGATATCGATCTTTCCTTAACGAAAATATGATTAGGCGCCATCTTGCTACGCAACTTGTGCAGTTTTCGCGTTAGTTTCTGACTTTATAACTAAGCTGCAAACGAAAATTTTTATGGAAGTAAGTTTGTTCGAAATTAACTTAAAAGTAAGATTATGTTTTCTCATATTATCATTTTTTAAATTTTAATTAAATTTAAACATAGTCCAAGAAAGCTAATTGGATAAAGCGTTGTTTTTTCAATCGATATTTTACTCTTTCTTTCAATCACATGAGAAGAGCGTTAGAACTGTCATTAAAATATTTATATGTAGGTGACTCACAACAGGCTGTATATTTTTGAAATCGATTTCCAAGAAGCTTATAAATATTATAAAACTTATAAATACATATAAAGTTTATAAATTTTATGGCTGTCACACTGAAACGCCACGATTCTTTAAATTCTTATTCTAAAGATATTTTATACGAATAAATATAGCTGATACCCTTCCCTGAGTAGAGCATATAACAAAATCGAGAACATTTCACAAACACACGACACAAAAAATCGAATCGCTCAATGTTAATGTATAACTCCAAGAATCATTTTTTATTGAAAATTCTACCCGTGGGAATAATAAAATTATCCGAGAATAATTTTTGAAACATTTCGCGGAATTGCGCCCTTTTAACATTGCGCGACACAAATATCCGTCTATTAAGGAGCGCATCGTCATCATTGTCGTCGTTGTCGTTGGGAAAATCGACGGCGCGATAAGTCGATGCGACGCGATGATGCATGTGCAAAGCGCACATTCGCATGCTCCGCGGTTTTACGCGGTGACGGCGACATGCAAAGTATGAGCGAGCGAGAGCGAGTGTAATTCCGCGCTATAACATTATGAATAATGCAGCGGTGGGATTTGAAGCTCGACGGAAATGTACGTAACGATTACGCGCATTCCGACGCCCCGACGTCGCGTTTTCCCGCGGCCGTTCCGGGAAAATCCGCGGCGTGCCGTATGCACGGTCATAAGCACCGTCGTTACGCTGATCTATATTCGCATTTTCCGCCGCCGGCAAATACCAGAATGCGCGAATCTGCGGAATTTACGAGGAGCGCCACGCGCGCGGTCAGCAGTTTTATTACTTGCGAAAATTAATAAGAATTAGCGAAATTAATAAGATGCTTCTTATACAACGCGTGGCGACACATATTATATCGAGTTTTCGTACTGGATTTTACATGAATTAACATATTGATTTACATGAATTATATTCGGATAACATTTTTATAAAATTAAGCATACTAAACAAATTAAAATTTAAACTAGATATTAATATATAAAAGCGCATAGAGACGCTTGCTTTATTTATTGCGACGTAAAGTATTTTTTTTCGCCGTTCGCTGCTTACATTTACTTACATTATATTTTATGCTAACATTATTTACGTTTTCCTATTGTAAAGAAAAAAACTATATATGTAACAAAAAATTGCATATGTAACAAATCGCGCATGACAGCGATAAAGATTCGTCGACACATCGCAATAAGCAAATATGCGCCACAAAGATACATATTGATAATTAACAGGAAAATTAGAAGATATAAAAAGTCTAGAAGAAGGAAACATAATAAGAGATATGGTTCTGAAAGATCTGTGAGATTAAGATTTAACGCTAAGACTCGAGGATCCAAGGACTCGAAAATATTAAGATTCGTGGACCCAAGAAATTAAGAATGTCAAAATCTCAAGGATCTAAGGAATAAAAAAATGTAAATTCATGGATGCAGAAAATTGAATTTTTTCAAGATTCGAAGTCCTAAGAAATCCAGAACGTAAAGATTCAAGAACCCGACAAGTTGAGGGTGTAAGAATTTAACTCGATAATTTAAGAGGTCGAGGATCGTAACCCGATGGGGTGCTCATCCTTGTTCAAGGATGCAGAGAGCTAGCGAGCTCTCTGCAGTATCCTGGGAACGGCGAGGACTCGATCGAGCGGTCTTCTCAGTTCCTTAGATTTTAATGTGAAATTCTCGAATATTCTCAAAGCTTCGAATTTCTAGATCTTTTTAAATTATTACACTTCGCAATTTTTTATATTTGTAGTTTTTGCACAATTGAAACGTTTTACATTTTTAATTTTATAATTTTATCGAATATCAAATTTCGCAGATCCTGGATTTTTTATTTTGTTAAATATTTGTGTATACTTTAATATTAAGTTAAATTTTAAATTAATCTTTAATCTTTAAATCCCGATATTTGTAAATTCCAGATTTCCTTCATTAGAGATTAATCTAATCTCTAGTTATTAAATTATTTGAATTTTACATTCTTTGGATTCCTCGAATTCTGAGATTGCCAACCAACACGACATCATAGGTTCTTTGACGTTAAAAGCAAACGACGTTCTTCAATTCCGGGGAGAATCTGTAATTCAATGAATCGAAGATCAAAACAACTTTGGATTCAAGAAACATAAAACTTAATGTATCTGGCACTAAAAAAAGAATCTCTTAGACGCTTAAAGTTTAAGAAACTGCCGAAGAACTTAAACTAATTAGAAAAGTTTCGAACCTATATATTTTATAAATTCAAAAATTTAGTAATTTAGTAAAAAAAAATACATAAAAATATCAACAAAAAATATCAAAATATCAAAATTATCTAATTATATATATAATCTAAGAAATGAGTTCTCTATAACTAAACAAACAACACGCTGCTTGATATGATTACACTCGGCTATCAAGATAAATGTGGTAACTTGATGAATAATTCGCGCTCGCGTCTAATTATAAACCAGACTGTTACACACGTTCACACTAGAAATTATTACAGCGAAATTATTCTAGTTCACCAGGCAGACGCGGTTAGTCAATAAATAATATGGGCCAACGCTTACGTTAAATTAATTTAAATTAGATTGTTGTTTTTTATGTAGATAATTCCAATTAGATAATTCCAATTATTTGCATAAAAACGACAGTTGGGAAATTTTAGATCTTCCTTGGACCCGTAGACGTCTCAAATCCAGTTCTCTTTTCGTGGGTGCTACCTCCTTAAGACTATTAAGCAGATAGGGCGGCCAAGCAAGGTGCGCAGGCAGGTGCAATACCTCCATAACGATCAGCGCTTTACACCCATTCATTCAAGCAGCCATCCGTACAGAGAATCGTAGCTCCTAGTTAACCCGCTGAATAAATTCTTATGTATTTTACCATCTTATGTCAAACGACATGTTACGCGATCGTATTATCTTTCTCAAAACAGATACATCCAGCTTTTCGACAAACATGATGGCTTAGTTAAAAATTCGAACCGATTAAAATTCGAATTCGAATTTTATTTATCGGATTATGATTTCTCTGGACCGATATCTCGGATTGATTACACCAGACAAGCAAGCGAACTAAGATAAACTAAGGCAGGCAGGTAAGCAGACAGGCATTACCTCGCTTGGATGTAGTGTCGGCTAAGCTGCTAATAAATCCACGTACGGCAATCACGAGAACAAAGAGTCCACAGTGTAGCCAGAACATGTTTACGTCTTAACAACATTGTTTAATTCCATATTACATGACGCTCGTGAAACACTGCGACGATGGCGGCTGCTGCGATCCCGACGGGCTTTACAGGATTATTCATTACTACGCGCATAATCACCGATAATCTACCACCTTCTTGCTCATCAGACGCGGCACGCGGAGCCAAGTAGATCGGAGCGTAACGGAGCGATACGAAGCGGATCACGGAGCCGATCTTCCCGATGATGGTATACTACCGATCTCGTGTACCGATCTTTTGGATACGTGCGCTCGCGCGGGCGATTGTATATATACGGCGACGAAAAAAACGACAGAAAAACAGCGAGACGGACACGTCGCGCGAGCGGAGCGTAGCCGAGCGAAGCGGAGCGGAGCGGATCTCTCTTACTCTGCCTCTCTCTCTCTCTCTTTCTCTCCCTCTTTCTGACCGTCTTTCTTTCAGTGTTAGTCAATCAGTCTCTCTTTCTCTCTCTCTCTCTCTCTCTCTCTCTCTCTCTTTCTCTCTCCCTCGTTCTATTTCTCCTCAAATCATTTTCCGGGGGCTTCCTTCCGGGATTTTCGAGCCACGGGCACCGTCGACCGACAACGAGGAGACCGACCCACAAAGGGAGAGCACACTATTTTCCGGCAACTTCTTCCTCTCAAACCCGGAGCGGATTGCGGCCCTGCTATTCTCGCGCGCGCGCGGCCAGAAGAGAGGAAACTGCCCGGACCGAATCACGCCTCGGCTGCCATCTTCTACCTACGCCGGGAGTCTGGAGTATGAAAATATTCTCCGCTCCCTCTCTCCCGGTCCTTCTCCTCACGCTCTACCTCTCCCTCCGATTCTCTTCCATGTCTCTCCCACTACCTGCTCGCTTTTACAACCCCCACACAGCCCTCCGCGGCTCGCTCGCTCGTTCGCTCGCTCTAGAGTGCTCGCTACACCAGCGGTCTTCCTTCTTCTTGCGCGCGCGCGCGCGCGCGCACGCACCCCCGCGCAGCGCACCACCGGCAGCTTTGGACCACCACTTCCTCTTATCGATTCCTGCGCCATTCCGCCTGCCGTCATTCCTGTCAAATCAATAACTCGCGCCGGCCGCGCCGGCGGCTTCCTCGCTACCGCCGCGGGGGCAGAAGCGGCATCGAGATGCGAAAACCCCCTCTGGCTGGGGTAGCGCGCAGGGCAAGAGAGAGAACGAACCCTGGACCAGGTGGCGGGAGTTGCTATGGAGCATCAACCCTGGAGATGATGATCCTACTGTTGACTGGATCCTGCAGTACGAAGAGTCGCGGAAAGTGCTGACGTGGATGCGAGGAGAGAGGGTTTCAGATGAATGGTGAATACATGGGAAATAGGAGAAGGGGGGAGACGAAGAAAGAAAAGGGACGAAGCTGTGACGTATATCAAAATCCAGTACTCAGTGGAACGCAAAGTTGGGAACGAAGGACTAAGAAGCTTACTTCGTGTCTTCATTCTGCGGATTCTAAATTTTACATAAAGCCTGGTTTTCTTAGACTTTCGTAATTCTCAGCAACGGAGAAAAAAAGAGAAGGAGATGAACTGATAAACAGAGAAATAAAAAAAAAAAAGAAAATGGAATACGATATATCGCTTTTGCATTTATAGTTATCTTTAGATTTTCATTATAGTCATTTCTAGATTTTTAGTCATCTTAAGATATCATATAGACGATTAAAATTGTAATTAATAAAACAGAAAAAATTAGATCAAATACAAAAGTATTATAGATGCACAAGTACACTGAAACAAAGGTGGACTAATAATCGAGATATCAATCATAGAAACTTCATCTCCAGTTTCGCTTAGCAGAAATGAAGAAAATGCATACGTAAGCCACTAATTGATAGTGCGATCATTAGCGTCAATCAAATAAGTGAACTGGAAAGGGAAGGAAGAGAGAGAGAGAGAGAGTGAGAGAAAGAGGGGGGGGAGAGAGAAGAGGGGGATGAAGCTGGATTAGGTGACGATAGTTGGAATGGAGCATGAGATATTGGAGATGGTGGATCAGGTGGAGATTGTGGAACGAAGAGTAGAAAAATTATTGAAGTGTAGTAGTAATGGTATGCGAAGAGCGTTTGAGATTGCTCTGAGTAAAAGGAGATCTGCGGATGCTGTAGGTACGAAGTAGCTGGAATGAAAAGAATTAGGGACTTGTGAACCAGAATAGGATTTCAAAAATTCCTGGAACGTGAGACGCTAGATAGGCGGACGCTAAATAATTTAAGATCTGTAGAACCTAGAATTTAAGGAATCCTGAAACTCAAGGTAGTTGCTTTGCAACAAATATGAGAGTGAGAGTAACTGGAGTGCGAGGAATATATAAAAGCGCAAGCTTCTAGAATTCAAGGAAACTGAAAAAATTTATGAGTTACAATATATCCAACATTCAAGGAAGATCTAAGATTTAAAAATCTATATTTCCAGAAATTCTCTATTATTCAAGGAGAAGTTAGAATGTAAATTTAGAGAAAACATGCTAAAAGGATCCAGAAATCTTTGATTTACTCGAAATTTTCTTAAGATCTAAAACTTACTAATTTTAATTTCAATAATTAGTTTGCTTCTTTCCCTCGTTTATTATTCTTCTAGCATACAAGGACGAACTTGCTTCTTCCTGCAGAATTTGATTCAATTATTGCTGTTTACGTGATTCGGATTCCTGGGAGATTTATCAGCATCAGAATCTTCTTACCTGTTGGTTAATCTTACAGCAGACTGTCGCATGTCTTTGTCTTGATGTCTCATTTCTAAATTTAAACGCACAGAGCTTGCAAAAACAATCTGTCATTTAGAGCTGACCTAGCTGTTTCATGTTCGTGAATATCTTCGAAAATCGAATGTTGTGCATGATAATTATTATCGAAATTATTATCGAATGATACGAATTTTGTCTTATTTCCGATAGAGTAACTCGATAAAAATTTCAAAACTTTATAATGTGTAAATTTTTGTAAAGTATAAGAAATGCAAAATCGAAAGAATTAGAAATCTAAAAATATGTATAAAATATGTGATTAAAGTGTACACTAAAGAATTTACTATAAAAAATTTCAGAACCCCCCCAAAAAATAGGAGTAAAATTAGTAATTGAAAGTTATTAATTTAAATTTTTAGGAAATCTAAGTAAAATTGTGAATTATTATATAATTTCTGAACTTCTCTCTCTGGAGAAGAAAAAATAAATTTTTTTTCGAATACACATTAGCAAAACGAATATAATACGCGTTACTATGGAAGACGATAGAATAACAGTGACACGTGCCGAAACTATTTTACAACAAGCGTAATAATCGATTCTGGTTTATATGAGAAATGGGAAGTCAACGACGAGGCATGTGAGAGATTCATTCACGTGTTGATCTAAATATAGATAGGCTGCACTGCAGACGATTCGGCTGAGGATTATTTATTAATAACAGATAGCATGAGTGCAACAATATTCTTCATATTTGACATAGACCCTGTTAAAAATTTTATTAAAAGAAAAACATTTTTTTTATTAAAAAATATAAAAATAATAAAATTATTTTTTCACTTATTTATTATAAAAAAATTAATTAATTCCTTTATTTAATATATTAGTTTATATATGTACACACTCTAATCATAATTATCTAATATATGTATGTTAAATTTTAATTATAAAAAATAATTTATTGTTCTCTATTTTGTAGGTAGATATATATGCACAGCAAAAACAATAAAAATTAGATAAGAAGATACTCGATTATACCAAATATTTTGTTTAATATTTAAATAAATATAGGTCAACAATAAGTTAGTGTGTATATATATATATACACATATTAAAGAAAACAATAATTATGCAACAAAAACGATTATCTGCATAAATTAATTTCTAACAAGAACAATTGCAATTTTTAGGAATACTGAACGTAAAATAATATAACTATTTTTAATAATAGAAAAGATTTCTAACGGCCTAATCTCCGTCTCCTCACTTCGTTTTATCTATTCGTTTATTTGTTTATTTATTTATTTACGTATGGTAGGTACATTTCGGCTGTATATTAATCCGTCGAGAGAAACAAATTCGTGTTCGCAGTGGAACTCACTCGCCGCGCGCAGAATTCGCCGTCGCGTTTTCTGCGGCGAGGGAAAAAAAATAATGGAGAAAAACGCTTTTGCGCCAGCGGAAAACGGAATCAACGTACAGTGTAAAATTTTACCAATTCAGGAGAACAAAAATACTTTATCTAATCGTATCAAATATTGACAGAAAAATGTTTAATTCTACATATTAATTTCATAATTATTACATATAAAATTATGGTGCATATATATAGTCTCGAGTTTTTTAAAAGCACATGTAAAAATTTAAAATTATATATATTTTAATAGATCTACATAAAAAAGTCCTTTAGAATGCGGAAAATTTTATCTTTTTCTATCTTTCATCAATATCAATTTCAAGACTGATTTGTGGCAACACTCGTATGCAAAAGTTAATAAGTTATAAAACTTACACACAAAAACAACTAATTTAATATTAAAAATTCCATTATTTTAATTCAAAATATACATATATATAATAAAATTATATATATATATTTCTCGCATTAGAAAAAATATATATAACTTATCTTTTATTTTTTTATACTCAAGATTTTTTATGCAATTTATATTTTTCAAATATATATAAATTTTAGATTAATGTATTTAAATTATATAATCTTGAAATAAAAGAAAATGCAGATAGGTAAAATATCTTTGTTCTCTTCGATAGTTTGGGCAAAAATTTCATACTGTGCGGCGGCGATAGACATGCGCGTCAGCCACCAAAACAAACAATTGTAATCTCACGTCATTTTAAAGTGGCAGTCATGTAAAAACATTCCTCTAACATTAAGTAACTTTATAAGCTCGACGTCAGCGCGGAACATTCCTCTTCAACAATCGAGCAATCTCTCCCGGCATTATCCTGCGACTTCTCTACTGATCCTTTTAATAAACGCATCGATTATATCGGTCATGATGGAAGGGTTAACCCTTCCTGCGCCTGGCACAAAGTAGGGTCTGTCAGACCCCACGAAATTTACATGTGATAAACGTTTACAGGATGAAAAATTTCACTTTCATCTTCTTTTGTAATCTTGATTTACCTATTTTTGAGTGAAAAAAATAGGACTACACATCTTAAGCTACAAATGGCGTGAAATCTGATCATAGTTCCAAGTATCCAGGAAAGAACACCATTACACATATGCCCAGAAAGGGTTAACGAGGAGTATCTAATTATTCATGATATTCACATCGGAAATAATTTTGCACCGTCTTTTTGTTGGTGAATTTTTTTACCAACGATTGTTGGTGACAGTTCGGATGTAACTTTAAAAACAAGTAAAATTAAATTAAATTTTCGGAGGAAATCTCGGGATTTAAGGAATGATATAAAAATCGGGGAAAGGATTCAGGCAACCGTGGATTTAGAGGTCTAATAATCCAATTGTCTGCTAGAATCCAAAGAATCTAGAAAGAATAAAAAATTGAGTCGGTGTTTTTATTAATCGCAAATTTGTTTAGACATTATTTTGCAAGAAAATTCACGAACAAAGTGGTGCAAAAATTTGCTCGTCAGAAAATCGCACAGGATAATGCGATTGTCACTATTGTGCATCAAACTCATATGTAATATATATACATATATATATATATATATATATATATATATATAACGTATGTATTGTGTGTGTGGCTTATACACTTGGCAATTATAGATCCTCGTGGATAATCATGGTATTATACGGTCTTTATTATTTACATGCTTGCTGCATACTTGTCAGACACGCACACTCACACTTTCACGCACGCGCGATTATATGAATTGTATATATATGTATATACATAGACACATGTGGTCTACGTGTGTTCTTGTCGTGGGTATATGTTATGCATTTATGTATATATACACATATTATACTCCGTAACGCGATAAAACGTTAAAAAAGTCGTCATCGTCAGTACATTAGTTCTCTCTTTTTCTTTCATCGTTAATGCTTAAAAAACCTTAATTTGCACTACTTTTTGTTTTATGTTTCGTTTTCGACAGTGCACTGTAGGATTGCAAATCATGATTAGTTTATATTATATAGTTTATATTATGTATAAATATGCATAGTATGCGAAGAAAACACTCGCGCCATACTTCTCATCTTAAAAGATAGTCTTAATTAAGCGCTTTAAACCTATTCTGTGATTATGTAATAATGTATTTGTATTATGTGAAGTTGCATAAGTACAGTAACTTAAAATCCAATTAAGTGAATATTTAAATAATGTAAAGTTTCTGTAACTTAAATATGTAAGCATTTTAACAATAAATAATCTAGGATTTAGAAGATTTAAAATTACATACACAAGAGGAATTTTATCATTCGAGAGATCCATAGAATTTAAAAGACATCAGATTTTATAATTTAATATAAAACCTTATTATATATACAATTAAATTTATAATAAATCTCTACACTTATCCTAATAAATTTAATAAATTAATTTTGCTTTTGGCACATAATATAAATACACGCGATGAAAAGAATATAATATAATATTCGCGTAATAAAGCCATGATGATGTACGAGTGCTTTCTTGGCATATTGTATACGTGTATATAGGGCAACGTGCCTCTCGCGAGGGAAGACTCCTCCTAAGTACCTCGTCGTGAATAAATCTCGCAGGAATCCCCGTCTTTTGATTTACTCCCCTGCTTCATTGTTTCGAATCTTACCTCCATAAGTTAACGCAATAGTTAATTAATTACTTCATTTATCCATTAATACGAGCTAATCGCTACGCGACAAGAGATGCTAAATGTACTTTGCGATCGATACGAATATTTATACAGAATGCTCCGAAAGTTTTGCGCGACAATAATTAATTTCTCGCGACAAAAATTAATGTCTCGCAACATATATTTCATAAAAAAAAAAATTTATCCTATTTGATTTTAGAATCATATACGAAGATTTATGGAATCCGTGAATTATTGTTTAAATAGATGTTTTTTTTAAATCCCATATTTAAAAAGCGCTCAAAAGAAATGCTCAAAAGAAGCATTCTTAATAATTTTCACAATAAGAATTACAAGGGACATTTATAATATTAAAGATTGTCGTCGCGAAGGTAAAATACTATAGCACCGAGAATTCTCGACTCGCGTTTGGCACATACTTTTGGAACGCTCTGTATAGAGTTTCTTTTTTGCTATATCGAGTAGTGGCTATGTTTTTCTCCCTTTAAAAGTAGTTAAAGGTTATTGTAATATGGTCATGCAGATACATAGAGGTAATCATAATGCGAGGTTGCTTACGCTAGATCTCTCCCTTACGCTGATCGTCAGTTGCTTGCTGCAGATTGATCGATCGATAGATCATGGAAAAGTCGCGCTATTATGCGTAAAATTACAAAAGAATCGCAACAATATCTCAAGCAACAAATCGCATAAACGGGAATAACATATCGTAAATATTCTTGTAAAATAAAACTCTTTTTCAACATTAATAATATTATACGATCATTAAGGAGAGTGTGTATTATAAATTACTCGATAAATCAGAATCATGCATAGTATAAATATTATCAGGATCATTATGAGGATTCCAAGATCTCATATGAAATTAGAGAGGGTTGCAGAAAAATTTAAGAAAAATTCAAGAATCTGTGAATTTATGGCTCTTGTTTTAAAAAGATACAACAAGTCTGTAATAATTATAAATAAATCATTCTAATGATTGTTACGTTTGTGCAATACAAGTGAAATATGTGAAATACGGGTTAATTTCTCTGTTTGCGTATAATTCCAGGACATTGCATTCTTTGCAAAGAATTATAAGACGAAGTTATGTATAAATAAACAACGGAGGCCATGTCCTTAATTTAGGGTGTATGTGTATAGTATCTGCATGTACCAGAAACAACAGTTACAACTTATAACAATTTTTTTATTCTTTTTATCATTATTATTTTATTGTTATTATTAATATATTATTTGTTGTTGTTTTATTTTATTATATTATTATTCATTATTATTTAAAGTGGCACTACGAGACCAGAAACCTGTAAAGGGTTTTTTTTTTCTTATCGTGAAGTAGTTCTCGGGAGCAGAAACTTTTTCATTTTTTTTATTGCAAAAGCATGTGTTCTTTTACAACGAAAAAAATGTATGAGCGACTCGACAAATCGAAATCATTCTATTCATAGTTTCCTCCTCTTCCTTTTGCTCTCGCGACCCTTCTCATATTTTTCTGTGATTATCTTAAGTTCCTTCTTCACGTGACCTTAAAAAGTGAAAATATTGGGATTCGAAAATCTATGAGGAGAGTTTGATAATGCGATAATGCTAGAAAAATAATAGAGTGAAAAATAATAGGATTTGAACAATCTAAATACCAAGGAATGCAAAATCCAAGAAATCTAGAATCTTACAGCAACTTATAAGAGAACGCGGAATTTTAAATTGGAAAATGATCTACACCTTCGAGAAGATCCTCCGCGGAATTTGGAATTTCATATTCGAGAGATCTAAAATCGACAGAAACTAAAATCCTAGATTCCAAAGATTCAAGTAAATCGGCGAACGTGAAGGATCCGAGAGATCTGCAGGATCAATGGCACCCAGAATATTCCTAGATTCCAACAATCTCGGGATTTAATAAAGCGCATCAAAGATAAGATGATCGCGAACGAAGTATGAGATGAGATAAGACACGTGGAAAAATCGTAACACGAACCGAATGACGAACTTAACTTCTTCCTTTATATGCGGGTGCATCCTTTTTTTTTTTTTTTTTTTTTTTGAGTCGCCCCAAAATTCGCCCTCGAGCGTTCCTCGAGTCAGCCATAACGAGACGACCCGTATATATAAAGTAGTTTTCTCACGACAGTTCGCTGTATTATTATATAATATATGTATATCTATATATATATATATATGTATATATGTATATATTTATATACGCTATCGAATACCTCCCGCGCGTCGTGTGCCATCATCTCTTTCTTTCTCTCTTTCTTTCCATCTCACACACACATACACACAGACACACAGACGCACAGACACACACACAGTTTCTCGAGTATACTTACAATAGAAATATATTAAAATTGCAAAGTTTCACATAGAGCGTATCCCCGACACGTATCGATATATCACTTATATAATCATGTAATACATCCGCTAACGTAAATTCCGAATAATTCCGACTATATTTATTATTACACGTAATCTATACGCGCGCATATGTATGCATATGTGTTTTTGAAGCATCATTCGAAACTTTCAACTTCCTTCCTTCTTGTAAAATAAATTCGATACTTATCGATATTAATTTTTTAGAAAGAGCGCTAAATTAGAGCTTAATAACTTTAATAGTAAAATAAGTATATAAAAAAAGAAGTTAATAAATAAAAAAATATTAAATACAAAAAATTCGAGAATATCATCTTACTGTATACAGAATAGCTCGTAGGAAGGGGGCAACAACGACGTGTTCCTTGACTCCTCAAATATCTTTGCCTTATTGCCATTTGAGAGCTAAACATATATAAAATTAAAGAAAAAATTTCCACTGTTGAAAATTAATAGCTTGAAGATAATCTTTCCTAAATAATTAGCAATTATCAAGGAAGAAGAAATTATGTAATTACGCACTGATTTAATATTTTAAAGGAAGAGTAGAGAGCTTTGAACGATGCTGTCTTTGTGTATGTGCTCCGCTTCGAATGAAATGCGATTTTCATTCGCGGATCGAATCTGAAATATCGCAGCTGCAACGAGCCGAAAATGAATGAAGTGAGTACTAGATTCTATGAAAATTAATAGCATATTAAGAATTGTGCGGATTTAAAAAAGAATAAACATATTTTTTGAAAAATAAGCAAATCGAAAAATTAAATATTGAAAAATTGTGTTAATTTAGGCAATTTATTATAGAATTTGAACAAACTTATAAGGAAGACATTATAAAATCTTAAAAAATTGAGATTGACAAATTAATTCATTATCTAAAAAATAATTTAAATAATTTAGATTATAAAAAACGTGAAATCTAAAGAAGCTAGTACCCGGATGATCGAAGATCGGAGAATCCGGAGGATCCAAGGATCTTAGGCTACGAGAACATGTTTCACAAGTCTACGTCGGCGAGAATTTACGTCGGCGAGAAACCAACAGATTCATCTCCCATTGTTGTCGCGTCACTTTCTCATTAACTTTGATGTCGATCTTTGCGCAATGAATCGTCCGCGATGTTCGATGAATAAAAGGCAGCCACGCGATTACATTTATCCATATTTAATATCGATAGTGAGCATTCTATAGCGATCTGATGGATTGTTACATGTACTCGCCACGTGTTATCCACCCGCTGTTCGAGATCACCGATCGTTCCTGACGTCGACGATCAATCTTGCATCTTCGCGAAATTTTCACATTCTTGACCGCGCCTATTAAAAGTGTAAATTAATCTTTTATTGCAAGATATGTTGCAGAATTTTATTTGAAAAAAATATATAACAGATTTATTTACTATGCTAATTATTTATAAATTATAAATTCTTAAATGTACCGCTCAAGAAAGTTAAAAACTTGAGAAAAATTATAATCTAAAAATTGTAATCTATAATCAGAACTTAAAAAATTTAGCATTTAGTTATTAAAATTTAAAAGGCTATTTGCCTTAGAACTTTTTATCCGTAAATCTAAATTATATATCTTAGAATTTTTTAGAATATCTAGTTAAAATTAAATTAATCAAGATTGCGAAAAAGTTGACAAAAATTACATTTGAATCCTGCAATAAAAGATTAATTAACGGCGCATTATGAGCGAAGAAAAAGAATTATATCATTGAGTTTAGTCGAGTCTCAAATCGTTACTCATTGTATATATTCACATCTTTTAGTTCATTTTCTTTCCCCTCTCCTTCTTTTTCTATTTCTCACTCTTTCCTACTTTGTCTCTCCACTTTAGATAGGGCAGTGTTGTGGACGGTTACGGAATCGGTGTCCGTAATCCCAAAAATGTTTCCTACAAGTATACATGCTAGTTTTAATAAGTACATATTTCTCAACAATCGTCTTTAGAACTAGGTTTTTAATAAAGTTGTATCATATTACATGATTCCATTATGATGCGCTCTCCTTCTTTTCCTCCGTTTTGTTTTCTCTTCTTTTTTTTCTTATTACGAAACATCTCTGGAAGAGAGAAATGGCGCTTTTCATCGATCTACCCTCTGTCATCTTTCGATCTTAGAATTTTCCCCGCAACGCGAATGTGATTCGCACACGTCGCTTACTTTTCGCTTTTTCATGGTCCTTATCTTCGATCCAAGGATTTCATGAACACCCCAAAAAATTGAAAATTTTTAGGCTGTTCATAGATTCATATGCAAAGTCGTCGTAAGTGATGGATAATTGATAAGATTTGACACAACGTTACTCATTTCTGTAAGGACTTTAGAAAATTGATCTCTATTTAATTTTTTTAATTCGAATATTAATATTCGTAAATGCGAACAAGTAAGTGAAAGAAGAAACTAAATAACAATTGCACAGAATTTTTTAATTATTATCTATCTAGTTAGCAAAATATAGCATTAAATTAAAATCTATCTTCCTCCTTATTCTTCTATAATTTTACCTTGTAGCCAGATGCCTTCTGTATGCAAGGAGATACAAGGAATCTTGTAAAAAAATGTGTAATAATTCGAAGAACGACTTAGCATACAAGCTTAAAAAATCAAAAATATGTCAAGATTTAAGAAATTTAAAATTTATATCAAAATCGCGTGAATATACGAAGAATTTAAAATCTAAAGAATTTAGAATTTACAAAGTCTGCGATTCAAGACATCTAGAAGATGTTTAAATCTAAAATCTGTGCGATTTAAGGTATCTGGAATCTAAGGCATCTAGGATTACAGTGTTTAGAGTCTGCGGAGATGTTTTGTAACACGTAAGATCTACGGCGTTCAAAATTTAAGGAATTTAAACTATAAATTTATCCGAATAAATTATTGAAATCCGAAAAACTATAGTATCTGTAGTAGTTGAAAAAAATACAAGAATCTAAAATAGTAACATTTGAAAATTTTTTTCAAGACTTTTGAAATCAATAAGTTCTAAAAGCATATCGGAACATTATGAATCAAACGTGAAAGTACTCTTTATATAATTCTAGAACTGAGAAATTTTGAGAGATTTCTAAAAAATTGTGAGATTAATATTATAAATTCTAAAGGTAAAAAACTTAGGTAGAATCTTAAAATTCTACAGCATCATAACATCGAAAATTTCTAAAAAGGAAAATTTTTTTGGAATTCTGTAAGAAGGAAATTCCGAGATCTTAGAAAAAATCTAAGAACATGTAAAGCTTAGAAGACTAGATTTAACGAATTCTTAATTCACACACACACCAAATCTTGAACGATTTTTACATAGTTATATATGTATTATTCAAGAATCGAGAAATTCTGCGTTAATTCTGTAGAACTTTCATAGATGTATTTGGCACAAGACGACGCTACTTCATTTCTTGTTCTTAAAAGAATATTTGGCAATCCTAGGAAGACTCAAGGGAGGAAGCTCTCGAGGAGAATCCTTGAAGAATTACGGAAATTTTTGGAAGATTTCAAGAAATGTTATGACTCTCAGAAAAAAAATCACAAAATATCCGGGAGTTGGAAAATCCTCGGATCGAAGGATGAGACCACATAATGTTCCCCGTCCTTATTTCCGTTTTACAACATGTCCTAAGTTAATAATAACCAGGAATAGGTGTATAATCTATCTATCTATCTATCTAGTAAAACAGCATCATATTAAAGTCTATCCTCCTCTTCCTCTTCATTATCCTCGTTATTCTCCTCGGACTCTTCCTTGTAACCGGGATGCTCCGAAATCGCGTAGTAGTTTCCGTTATAAATCACCCCGAGCTCCCGCAGAACATCGCCCCGGATGATCGCCTTGATCGTCCAGTTGTAGCACTCTTCGCTCTCGCTCTCGCGATCCAATCGCTCGACGTCGAGGATCTTGGAGCTAAGTCGTTCTAGTATGATGCCGATGTCCTTGATGCTAAGATGATGCTTCTGATCAACCGTTAACTGATCGATCAAAAGCAGAAATTTCTCCGAGGTCACGATCTCGTCTTCCATTATCGTGTTCTCCGTCTCAGACTCGGAGCTGTCGTGCTCTTGATGGTGATGATGATGATTGTGGTGCAAATGGAAGCCGGTTGCACCGATTAGACGCGAGCTCGACTCCTCGTCGGCGGTGTCGCGGAAGCGAACGTGACCTTTGCTAAGACCGGGTCGCTTAGTGCCGTCCGACAGGGAGGATGGCGGCTGCGGCGATGGTGTCTGCGTCTGCGTCTGCTGTTGTTGCTGTGCATGCGGGTGATGAGGATGTTGATACTGCGCGTGCTGCGCATCCTGGATCGGCGACGTCGCCACCGACTTATGTACGGCGATCCTACGGCCCTCCTCGTGCAGGGCGCAGCAGTGAAAGTCGCACTCGCCGACGGCGCCGCCGTCAGCTCCGTTCACCGGGCTACCGTTTCGCGCGACCGGCTGATGAATGTGGTTGGAGCACTCTGGCGTGTGAATGTGAATGGTCGTGCTGTCGAATGAATTCGTGCCCTGTTTCACTAGGCGGCCCGGCATGTGCGGCTGTGTCGGTTGCTGTTGTTGGGATAGAGATGAGTTTAATAATGGTTGTTTAGTTTGTGTAAAATAAAAAAATTACGAAAAAGAGAGAAAGGTAAAGAGAGAAATAATGTAGTAAAATCAACAGATTTTTGACAATGCAACGGCGCAACGGTGTAATAAATCTAGCTCGTGCTATTAAGTAAAAATTAAAAATTAGTCTAAGAATTGCTTTCAGAAAAATTAATTTAGAAAATTAATGAATGTTGTATCGACTCCTTTAATTACATGTGATGTATGGCGGTTTATCGATTAATAAGATTTAAAAAATTGTCAAGAGATTATATAATCTGCAAGGTGAAGCGTTCAATCTAGTTGAGATCGATAAATTTAATGCAGTGGTTTTTTTTTTTTAATATCCGGCAATTAATTTTCTCAGAATCTTAAGAAAGTGATCTAGATCACTGTCGCACTAATCCCTTTAATTGCAGAGACAACAGTTTTAGAAAATTGCGAACTAGAAAAATTGTCGAACTAGAATCTGAAAAGGGGAAACGCTTGAATTAATGAGACCATAAGTTTCAATACCATATCGTCATGATTTATCACAGTGATTCGCGGGCTGGTGTACCGCGTCGGGCCGATCTCGCCGGGCAGATGCGTCGCTTTGCCATCATAACCGAGCTTGTCCAGGCTAGTCTGAATCACCAAGGACGGCCGCTGAGCACCGCTTAGGTCGACTTTCTTAGTCGGCGAGTATTTGGAGGTCTGGGCATCCTGGCCTGCCTTCGATTGCTGCTGCTGTACCTGCGACGACGACGACGAGCGCTGGTCCCAGTGCAGCACCACTGTGACTCGGCCTTTATTGTCCATGATTTTCCACGATGGCGTCTCATCGTGCAACTCCAACGCGTGGATCGTCTCGCAGACTATTTTCGGGATCGCCGAAATTGCTGGGAATACAGAAAGAGAACGTATTATGAGTTATTGGCGGCTGCGAGAGCAAAGATACGGGTGGTGTTTGGTGCTGCAAGACGTGACAATCAGTGCGGATGATCCATCGCAAGAGTGCGAGATCCACAGATCTTAAGGGAGCTAAAGAATTTACAGATTTAAAAGTCTAAAGAGAGGTTTCGGGTAGTAAAAAAGATTGTAAGAGAATTTAAAACATCTAAAGAGAGCTTAAGAATAGAAAAAACCTACTTGGTTGATCGTTTAAAGGCTTGTGTGTGTGTAAGGATTCAGTTTGATCCACGTGTAATTCAGTTTGATCAATTTTATCAGTTGCCTCGAAGTTAGTTTCCTCAACCAAGTTGCCGATTTCCATCAACCAAAGTGATCGTTGTAATATCCCCTTTACATAGCAGCGCGTATGATTCTAAAGCAGCTATATATTCGAGGGTTCAAAAATCCAGAAAATCGAGACATTTGATAGTAGAAGAAGAGCTACTTGGTTGATCGTTTAAAGGTCTGTGTAAGAAATTAATTTTTATTTGTAAAATAATTCAATGAGAATTTAATTTCTCAAAAATAATATACGTTTATAAAAAAAAAAAAAAAAAAAATACCGTGACTCCCTGGTATCTCGCAATCTCTTAGATCTTTTAGAGACATTATCGTTTTCTTTAGACATTCCTTTCGAAAATTTTCTGTCGTCTGTGTCGCTTCAACCTTAAATCCCTCAACCAAGCTGCCGATTTCCCCTAAGATCGATGGGTGCAATGGACCTTTCCACCTACCAGCGCGAATGATGTCGACGCCAGTGGGACACCAGCGTTCACCATGTCGCAGCAAGAGCAGAATCGTGTTGTTGCCTAGGGTCTTGAAGTACTCGCCGTCCTCGACTTGCGTGCCGTCCGACTCCAAAACTAGCGAGACATTCTCGTTTTGTGGCACGCCCAGCTTTTCCTTACCTGAAACCAAGGATCGGCCGAGGGTTGAGTGTCAGATGACGTTTAACATTGCGATAACACTTCAACATCAGCGTGTACGGGCGTATGCATGTGCATGCGTGTTACGTATTCGTGTCCGTTTAGATAAGTGTGCGTATGCCACGTGTCGCTTGTACCGTGTAATCGTGTGAATGACATAGTTGCGAATAATAGTGGTGCGTCCTCGAATGAACGAACGGCGCTTTGTCTCTGAGAAATGTTACGAGAAATGTGTGTTGCGGGAGCGACATTTTCAAAGGAACTTTACAGATAATGCAATTCCGCGCTGCGATACGCCGCGCGGAAATATTTCCGACCGGAAATATTTCTTCGCCACCGGACAGGTAAAAAGTGTACCTCGAAAGAAGATGTCGCGTGATACTCGGCAGAAATTATCCTGAACGAGACATGCGTTGATTTTTCATAAAAAATGAATCTGATATCTGATTCCTTCTCGTGATCTTGAAGTCTTCCTTTTTCAATTTCTTTTTTTATAAGAAAATGTTCTCTATAAAAAAAAACGATACCTTGTAACCAGTGATCTAATATCTAAATATTGTTAAAAAGAAAAAAGTTACGATACGTTGCTGCTAATTTGTAACGTTATGAAGCAATAGACGGATAATAAATTACTATTTGAGAAGTATTTGTTCTGATAAATGCGATATTTCGAAAGCATGATTTTAAATAAAGTGCCTTAATAAAATGACACGAAAAAAGCAGCTTTAATATCTAAATTATGTCATTAACGTAATTCGATTTCTAATTGTTTAATATTAAATTTAACGGCTAATTTTAATATATTCCTCACCGCGGACAATCAATTCTTCGAAATTGCTAACGACCAGTCCTTTCCTTACGTTACGCCAGCTGTCCCATATCTTAAAAGGTCTCTTGGTCCGTAACTCCTGCAATGATAAAAATAAGACACAATTAACTTTCTTCTAAATAATATTAATATTATTTACAGCTATATATTAAAATACATGAACAAAATACGGTAAATAAAGAAATAAATTATTAAATTATAATTTTTGTAATCAAAAAAACTATAAAACAAATTATAAAAAAATTTATAAAATATTAGACATAGTTCGCGAAATGAAAATTAAATATCAGGAGAAGAAGAGAGAGAGAAAAAGTTTTATGGTGAAAAAGGTTCTATGGTTCTATTCTGGTGGAAAGGGCATGATATCTGGCATCGATTAACTTTAATATAGTGAAAAAATGCCAGTGTGTATTGGACCTTAACGCATTGTAAAGTTAAAAATGGTTGACATTTGCGATTTATTATTGACCTTAAATGATCTCCGGAAGTTCATGCGAGTTAAAACGCTTTGTAAAAATAAAAATATTCAACATTAGAAAAAGGGTAAAATAGCAGATTTATATCGGCACTGTTTAAGATATGCAATTTACTACTTATTCGCGCGCACAATTTTATAGAATGCAATCCTGTGCAACCTTATGCGTATTTAAAATTTGCACAAGTTTCCGAAATTTAAATAAGCGATAATTTACCAAAATGGATTTGTGTGTGTGCCATGCACTTCCTAGCAAATTAAGAGACCTTGCAAATGAGCAATGACTTATACATAAATTAAAAATAATTCGCGGCAAGGAAAGCCGTGTGAAGGCCTGAAGAGGTGACCCCGGGAAACGCTTGTCGCCCAGATGTTAAGTGGGGTAAATAATTTCCCAGCATGCTTGGTACACATAGTGACCATGTAGAACGGCTGATAAATAAAATCTTTGATATAAAACTTTCACTCTGTCCTGAATGAAATTAACACGACAGTTTTGAACTATCAAAAATATTGTGACGAAATTGAACAAAAACGGCAGTACTTTCGACAGTTTGAATCGCCTGCATTTATTGTTCTTTCAAGAAAGAAAATTACAAATCAAACTTAATTTTTTGTTTAATTTTTAATATAACATCACAACACATTAAAAAATATTGCTCAGTTTATATTTATTATTTATACAAATTTTGTATAAATTTAAATAAAAATTAATATATGATATTAACACATTCAGGACGTACAGGACCAAAAAAATTATCCTAAGTCCATTAATATACGATTACGATTAATATATTGATAATTAACAGAGAGAGAGAGAGAGAGAGAGAGAGAGAGAGAGAGAGAGAGAGAGAGAGAGAGAGAGAGAGAGAGAAAAGAGATAGAAGCGATAAAATATTAACATGTACAAATAAGAATATATGGAAGAAAATGAGAATCAATATTTACAATTAGATGTGCCCCAGAACTATCGTACTTTAATGCAATTATTATATATTATGAAGGATTAAAAAAAATTAAGAAAAATTTAAGAAAAATTCTTTAGATCTAGTTTCATCTTAAATCCTTCGCATCTAAGAATCTAAAGATATATCTTTTCTCTTAGATTTTGAATATTCAAATATCTACAAATTCTTTCTCTCATTCTCTCTCTCTCTTTTTCTTTCTCTTTCTCTCCATAAGCATTCAAAATTCTTAACACTCTCTCTCTCTCTCTCTCTCTCTCTCTCTCTCTCTCTCTCTCTCTCTTTCCCTTCTATATTTATGTTAGATTTATATCGAATAGTATAAGACTGATTTATTATACATCAAATCATAAATGATAACATTTAATAATATTTGTGTTAAAAACGTACGCAAAGGCATAGACACTTACTACAATGCTTTGCACGAATTTTTCTACGAACTCGAGAACTTTACGATGTTTATCGAGAGATAATTATCTCATTAATTTATTTTAGAAGTGTATTTATTTTACACGATTTATTTGCAAATATTTGCCGAGCTCGCTTCATACACTTTATCATATTTTGCACTGTGGATACACTTGCACTCTTCGATCGGCGAGATTGCATCCCGACGACACTAGCGATCTCGGAATAATGCGAGCTGAAGGGGTGCATTATGTTTGGGGTTGTCCCTAGTCTTCAACGGAGTGGCGCTAAGGGTGTGCAGGACGCGTGCGCAGTTTTTGCTCGAAAGCACTGACCTGGTTCAACCGGTCTTAACTTGTAAAATCGCTTATTTATTCTGTACAGCGGTCGAATATGTCGGTTATTCATCACCTATATCAATATATGATTATTACATTTGTTAAGCATTATTATTAAGTATATATGCCATAGAAAAAGATACGAATACTAAGATTTAATCGAATGTGTGTGAAGAAGAATTCTATTTATTTATTTATTTTTATTTTGTACGACAAGTTATTGCATTTATTTGTTATTACTCTTCACATTTTATTATCTTATTATTCTCCGAAATTGATTTCCGAAATTTACATATGCAGAGATTTAAATCGAGACGAGGTTTCAAAGGCTCATTCTTTTATACGCATACAACGATCTGATATCTAAAGAATCGAAACAGTCAAAGATCTATGGATATAATTAATTTAAAATTTCAAACCTTAACGAGTTATAGCATATACAAATTTATATATATAACAATATAATAATCTAACTAACATTACATAAAAATACAGAAGAATTATAAGAAGAAAATACAATATAATTTAGAATTCAGAATCGAATATCAAAGCGCTCAACATCTCTATCTCATCAGAATCCAGAAATTCAAAGATTGAAAAATCTAAGGATCTAAAATTGGAATGTTTATTTAAGTAATATAAGCCTCTCTCCTCGCATTCGCAAAATTGCCATGGATGGAACTTAGTAAACAACATCGCAACGTGCTAACGAGCAAATAGGGAACCGCCTGCAGCTGCAGCGGGCTGTGCAACGTGGATGTACCCAGGTGCATCCCTTAACGAAGTATCGTCGAGAATCGCCGCCGCTACTGACGATTCCTCTGCGAATTTTTTATTTACTGAAACTCATCACACTTAGAGGGTTCTAAAGTCATGGAATTTCAGATAATCAATAAGAATAACGCTAAACAAATATTTGACAAAATCCTTCCTTTTATGACAATGTCTTTTCAATGTGCCTGTGCGTTGAAATGTTCTTAAATATTCATGTTAAATATATTTTTTAAAAAGCTTAAAAATTTTTTCAAATTTTTTTCTCTCTTTTTTACAATTTTTTCCTTGATTTATTTATATACATATGAAAAATTAAATACGCGGATAGTCTATCGGAAAATTTGGATCTTCTTACTAAAATTCATGAACTCAGGTGCATTCTTTAACAAGAAATCTGCTGGGATTTACTCTCCCGAGAAATCTTCTTTCTTAATTTTCATGAAATTAATTTAATGAAGAATCTAGAGATTTGCTCTTACATATAATTTATTTAATTTTTATTCTGTCCGGATTTGTTTATTTCACAAATTACAACCAAACATTGCAAATTCGAAAAAATCTTTTTTAAATATTCCAAAAGATCTGACACGAAACCGCAAATGTGCGAAGAAGCTTCTACAATGAAACAAAAAGATATACAGGAATTCCGTGAAACGTGACAAACGATGATAAGGATTTTGCATGAAAGAGTCTGTGAACGTGCAGAACGATGAGAAGAATTTTGTGAGCATGCAAAGTAGCGACGAACGAACATACAATGAGGTAAAGAGCGTTCTACGAACGAGAAAAGCATTCCAGTACTGAAAGAGTAACATTCTCGCGAGTAACACTCTGCTCTTCTCTGTATAATTTTTAACATAAATAGGCTGAGAGAGAATATTTGAAAAAAGGGTATCGAATTAAAAATTTGTATTCTGTTTTTTTTTTTCAAAAGAAGATTCCAGCAATCATACGAGATAATACGAGGATTCTAAGATACTGCAAATCAGTGAAAAAAAATCTACGAGCGAGTAGTGAGATGGACTAGTAAGTAATAAGAAGACGAAAAGCAATGAGGACGAGTCTATATGAGCGGGAAAAACATGAAGAAAGTTTCTACCAGTAGACAAAACGGACGCAAGGATTCTGTGAACGCGCAAAGCGATGAAGGAGCTTCTATCAAGGAATAAAGCGACGAAATGGATTTTATGAATGGAAAAAAATGTCAAAAACGGTTTTATGTACGAATAAAACGAAAAGGAATACGAGAAAAATGAATAGAATGCTACTAATGCTAAAAACGTCGTTGAAAGCTTCGCCAATGGAAGAGAAATATTGACAACAAATATGCAAAACGACAAGGAACATTCTAGTCATTCCAGAAAGACATAAAATAAAATTATAAGAAATATTATAAGTTAGAGGAAACAAGAATAAATATTACAAAAATTTTTATAGGAATATACAAAAATAAATATTAATTAATGCTAGGTAAATAATTAAGAATTATCATTAAATAATTGTTAATTAATTTACTGAAAAGAATATCCTACGAGGAGAATTTTTATGAAAAGAATTTTTGAAAACTGACAAAGAGAAAGAAAGAATTTTAATAAAATCGTTTTTTAAAGTAAAAGAAGACGATTCATATAAACGAGGAAAATATCAAAGATCCGATTCTCTATTTATTAAAAAATACATTCGAATATGTTTTCTCCCTATTTATTATTCCCCTTGGAAGTCGCGGATGGTGATAAACGACTCGAATCATAACTCAGAACATGTTCATAAACTAGGACAACAGCAGCGAGTATCTCTACAACTATGTACTTCCATATTACAAATGAAGAAAAAGTATGTCCATCACAATGGATGCTAGATGCGAAGGGATTAGGAATCTCAGGAATTATCGGAAAACGTTACACAAGAATTTTCAACTGATAAAATCTAGCAAGAGGAGATTTCTGATTGGATTTTAAGCATATAAGCGAAATAATCAAAAAAAGCAAAATCAATCCTAAAAGACAGAAATATTAGGAATTATAACAAGGATTATTTCTGAGAGCTGTTCTGAACAGACACAGAATCCTGTGAAAATAGAACGAGGTTTCTGAAAAAGCAATTATGTAGGTAACAATCGTAAAATAATCCAAAAGAACGAAACAAAGCCGACGATTCTAGCGAGCAAGAAATTAGAGCATTCGCGCGAATATCAATCTTCTCGCGAAGAAACGCGAACTTATCGAGAAAGAAAGAAGGGGCCAAAGGGCTCGTCCCTTCGGCTGTTCGGCCTTGCCGAGAGGGTGATGCACTCTAGGGGGGTGCAAGCCGAGGACCGACCGTCGGGTGTCACGAGGTCACGTGAAAATAGGTCACTGAGAGGCGTCCTCCCCGCGAAGAGAAGATTCCCACGACGACAGAGGTCTTTCTTCGTTCGCAATTTAGATGGGCAGGAATTTCCACGAGAATTTCTATTCCCGGCCGCGGGAATAGATCGCGGGGTGGATGCTGCATGCGCGCGAGAGAATGGAGAGAAAGGAGCTACCGGAAGGATATACATACCTCTCTTGCCATTACGTCATAGCCCTGCAGGTAAGGAACCGTCCCAGCAGCAAGCACGCGGCTTTATTCCGAAGGAACGACCACCAAGGCGAGGAGGAAGAAGGCTGCACGTCGCATTATATATCGGTGGATGCTGCTCTCTCTGGTTGCGCTGCTGTCCGCCCAGCCTGCTCGCGCGTACACCCTCGCAAGGTGTCTCTCTCTCTCTCCCTCGCTCTCTTACACGTCTCTGCCTCTCTCTCTCTCTTTCCGTCTTTCTCCTCTTCCTCTGTCTCTCGAGCGCGAGGGCAAAACGCGCTGCGACACCGCGTCTGGCTGGCTGCACTCTGGCTGGACTCACCGACCGGATAGCAGCAGACTGTATCTACTGATAGGCTGACTAGCGGCTGGCTCGATTCACTGGCTGTCGACGACCGTGGTGTCTTCCCTTCCTCACGCTGCTGCTCCTCACTGAGACGCTGTCGCTCTCCTTGTCGCACCCGCGGCGCCGCGCCTCGCTCCGTCCCGCTCGCTCGCACGCACTTACGCGAGGTAGACGAGAGCGAGGAGCGCACAACACCCGCCGTTATATCCCCCGCGATTAAAGCACGGCCGCCCCCGGCCGGCCACCCCTGTGCTGCCGTGCCGCCAGGAGAGACGGAGGAGAAAGAGGGGGAGAGAGAGAGAGGGAGAGAGTGAGTGAGTGAGTGAGTGAGTGAGTGAGTGAGTGAGTGAGAGAGAGAGAGAGAGAGAGAGAGAGAGAGAGAGAGAGAGAGGGCGAATGGAACAGAGAAGCGCGTGACGAGCAGGGGTTGCGGCGACGTACGTACGTACGTCCGTTCGTCGACGTGGACGTACCTGGCCTCGACGACCGTGCGTACGTGCGATTAACCGGCGTGCGTTTAAGATTTCACTGGCGCATACGACGGGGGCGAATTGTAACACTGGCTTCCTCCCAGCAGTTACTGCGGCGACTCCTAGTTTTAGATCGATTCTCCTACGGTACGTACCGCCGCGAGGGGTCGGAAGGGCCGCTCTGCACGTATATCCTCCCCGTACGTCCCAGTCACCCCCCTTCGCCAACCCCGTCGCCGCCCGAAACCCCTAGGAAACCTCGCCCCGCGAGCGCCACCGACAGCCAGCATTCACGACTATTATGTGGGAAATGTCATCCTCGCACCCATCCGCCGAGGGTGCAGCGAGGGTGCAGCGAGGGTGATCTTGAGAGAGGATGTCTCCGAGGGTAAAGTCAATGCAGTTCTGGACAACGACGTTATTATAGTTTTTTTTTTTCGGGATTATTCGAAGAACAAGTTTTTTCTTGACCGAGAGTTGGAACGAAAGGTATCAGATGGAAAGAGGATAGGAATCCTATCATATGGTCGGAAAATCGAATCCTCTGCACGAGAATCTCTGAAAATATGAAAATCGATACAATTATTAAAATAAATATACATTATTAACATATAAATAAACATATTCTTCGTTTAGGATCGCGCTCTTTGAAGAGAATAGTGTATAAGATTCTTTTAACTATATGTGTATATTATAAATAATATGATACATTTTAGTCAAGTAGAAAAAGATGGTTGTAAAATAGGCGTTAGCGTCTCTTCGTTTCAATTCACCTGCAATTAAATTATGCATATGCACTGTAAAGTGCTTTTCCGACATGTAAGAACATCGCCACCCTTGTTTGTAACACGTGCATTGCCATAGCGATCGCCGAATAAATAAAAGCGTCTGCACCCCAATGTATGAAAGTTTGTCGACAAACTTAGCTCAGTTCGCTTCAGCAACGTGCATATTTTTCTCTGTAAACAGATATGTCAAACGTGGAAGGGAAGAATTTCTGTGAGAAAAAACATGATTTCAATCAAAACTTGATCGAACCGTCGTTCGAACAATTATGCAACATGATAAACCAATTGGAAAAAGATAGCAGTATTGAAACTGCGGAATACAATCGAATGGATTTATTGGCTGCTGATATAAAATACGATATCAATCGAGAGCCAGCATTGCACAAGTATTCGGAACATGTAAGCAAAAATTTTACTTGTTAAAGATTGTTAATTTTTAAGGTAAAGACTGATTTATATTTTATATCATTGCATTATATTATTCGTAAATGCAATAATTCGATTAATATTGCAAATCAAATATGATCAAGCGCAGACTGAACCGGAAAAAGATGTCACCGCAACTAAATGTGATTCAATTGCAACGACTTACGAAGACATAATGTCTTTTCTAGAAAACCTTGAAAATGGTATTAAAATTTAATTCGCGTTTTAAGATTCTACTTATTTCGTTTACATTAAAATGAATAATTTTTCTACAATGTTATTTATTGTTAGTAGATGTGCAAGCGAATAACGTCATTGCGGAAAGTGCAGCAACTATAATCTCGTCGTGTCAAAATCCTAGGTGACAATATTAATGATTAATTGATTTGTATATAGACAGTATTATATATGAAATACGGGGAAAAAAATCTTGTATATATAAAAAATTATCGTTCCTTCGGCAGAAATGATATACAAAATAGCCGGATTTTTGACTGCCAGCAGAACGATTTAGAGATCGCAAGATTGCAGCTTGAGGAGAAGAACGCGACGATAGAATGTTTGAAAAATCAATTAAAATCCGAGCGCAAAGCGGCATGCGACAAAGTGATGTCGCAAAAACACTGCAATGCTACCAAGATGAAGGAATTGGAGAACAAGTATAGAACGATCGTGAAACGTCATCAGAAGTTTATCGAACAGCTGATCGCCGAGAAGACGGATCTCGCGCAGAAATGCGACTCTCTGGCGCGACAGATAAAAGATACAGAACAGAAGATACAGCGAGATTTGAAAGTACTTACTGAAAGACATGCTGTCGAGCTGCAACGCGCGAAAGAAAACATAGCTGCGTCCGAAAAGATCCGGCGCGAGCGATGGCTGGAGATGAAAACCTCGAAAATTAAGGTTGTCGTTAATTTACATTGATTATCATCAGTGAATATAATTCAAGGACTCGTTTGAACTCTTCTATAAAATGATGACATTGAAAATAATAATCTATTCTAGAGGGTTGTCTCAGTTTCTTCGTGAAAAATACAAGGATATCCAGTAGCTAATATTTTTAAACTATAAGAATGAGAAAAAAATGCTATGCAATGTAACATATATTAATTATATAGCTCGTAATGAATAACGCAGAGATTATTAATATCACAGGAAATGACAGTGAAAGGATTAGAACCAGAGCTGCACAACATGATGGAGCAACATCAACAAGAGATACAGGAATTGAGACGCGCGCATATAAAGGAATTGCAGGACGCGGAATTGCGCGCGATGCGTAGATCGAATCAGCAATTAGAGCAATTGCGAATCGAATTAACAGACAACCATGAAAAAATGTTGGCCAAGGAGAAGGACATATTAACGGCAAGGTGAGACATTAATCCGTGCATGCATTGACTCTAAGATAATTTTCACTAAATATTATAAATTATAATAATAAAATTTTGCATTTTTGATTAGATATAAAGAAAAACTGGAAGAGCAAGAGACACATTATCAGGTGCAACAAAGAACATTTGCGGAGCATTTCGAAAGAGAGAAGTCTATACTTCTTGAAGAGCAAAAAAAACGTGACCAGGAAACAAGCGTGATGATGCAACAAACGCAGTTACATTTTCAGGTTTGCTTCACAAAATAAAATTTATTCTTCTACTATTGATAAGAGATAAACTGTATAATAGATTGATAAGAGATAACTGTATAATAGATTTTTCTATTCTTTCCTACAGAAAGAAACAGAAAGATTAAAAGAGCAACAAGAAATTGCTAAGAGAAATTTCGAGGAATGCTTGAAAAAGGAATGGCTCGCATGGGCAGATGATTATAAAAAACAACAAAGCGCAAATTTTATAAAAGCGGAGACTGCAATTCGTAATGATTATCAAAAGGAGAGAGACAAGCAGATAGAAATCGCTATAGTTAGATTGGAAAAAGAATCTCGCGAGATGCGGGCTAAGTTGCAGCAAAGTTTCGATAATAAATTAGAGTAAGCTTAACGATATAATTTTTTTATGAAAATATAAATAAAATTATAATAATTTTGCCGAAATGACTTTTAGATTAATGAAAGAAGATTACGATGCGAAATTGCAGTCTGCAATTAAAAGCGAAAACATTCATAAAAATAAATTATTATTATTGGAAGAAAGATTTAAATTTACAGAAACCCAGTTTGAAAAAACAGAAAATAGATTGAAGGAATGCATGTCCAATCTAAATAATATGAATGAAGTAAATTTTATAAATGTGTAAACATTTTATAAACATAATGGTTATGATCATATAGCTACAATTTCTTTAATCATATTTGTAATTTAATTTATAGATAATTGTAAAATTGACTACAGAAAGAGATAATGCAAAAGAGATAGCGAGACAGGAAATTGAGACAGAGAAAAGAGAACTAGAAAACAAGATTGCATTGCTTTATCAAGAAATAATTCAGAATAATGCTAATAGAGATCAATTTATGGCACAACTGCACAACAGGTTAAAATTTAATATCCGACAGCAAAAAAATAAAAAAATTAAACATAAATCAATGTTCAAAAATTAATACATTATAGCAGATAATATACATCACATTCATTAAACTATTTTTGTTTCAGGATAAAACTTGTAATCACTCAAAAAGTTCTAACTATAAAGAATCTCGATAAAAAACTCCACGACGCTAATTCAAGATGCGAACACTTGGAAAAATTGTTAGATCAGCAGAGGAAGGAATATATTTTGCAAACTTTGTAAATAATTTTATTTTATATAAGAGTATGTGTATATATGCTATTTTTAAAGGATGAATTATAATATTTTTACTGCATACAAAAATAGCTTTTCCATCTTTAAGATGCAACATGAATTACATGCTATAAAATACTAGACATGCTCTATACAATACTAAATAAATAGAGAAATCGTCAAAATATTGTCATTATATGTGTAAATATAACCATACAATAAAGAACAGATTTATATTTTAAACTAGCTTTTCGGCCCGCGCGGGTGGGGTGATTATTACCGGACACCCTGTATAGATTATATATTATATATAGAAAAGGGTGAAGAAAAGTTTAAATGACAGGTATAAAATATCAACTTCAAGATCATTTTATATATAATTTTATATATAAAATCAGTAATGCTGCAAAAGTTAGACAGGTTTTCATCAATTACATTTGCGCATTTTCTATCTGTCAAATATGACAGTGGTTTAAACATATTATGCATGACGTACACACATACACGTATGTATATATATAATATATATATATGTGTATGTGATTGATATATATATTATATATATATATATATATATATATATCAATCATATATAATTTATCAAAATGTAATCTTTTTACAAATCTGATATCATCAATCTCATCGGTAAAGTTTTTACTTGCGCACTGCCAAACTGTGACCATACAAAAAAAAAACAAATCATACTTTTTTTACAATCTGCACAACGTCTTCGTCACAAAGAAGATGATCCTTCCCCACTTTCTGTGGCTGGTGTTTCACTGATGAACCCCACACCAATGCACTGCAACATGACAAATTAGTTAGTATCTAGGAAAGAATGTGTAACACAATTTTTTTTCTTAAAAACTTAAAATACAAAAGATTTACTATTTAAATTCTTTCGCAATCGATCTGTGAAGCTTATTGCAAAAGTCTTCAACGGTTCGCTTTTCGGTGTTTAATACTACGGGTGCATTATAGTCCGGGAGTTGTCCTTTTGGCTTGGTATAACTATTGTAAAAAATGAAATTAATCATTAAACTTTGATAGACACATAAAATAAGTTATAAAAAAATACTTAAATCATAAACTTACATCCTAACGAGTTGTAAATAATCCCACATCTTCTCTAGCAGGTCATCAAAGTTCCACTTGTGATGGGCCGAGATCGGTACACAGTGTGGAATTTTATAAATAACATCCAGTTCTTCTATACTTATTTGATCTGCCAAAAAATTCCCATTCATCAATATTATTCTGTTTTTTATTATATAGACGATATAGATCAGAATTATCAGTTTTACCTATTTTATTTAAGAGATAAATGCAAGGAACATAAACACGATTCCCTTCTATAACGTCGATCAGATCGTCAGAGGTAGCGTCGTACCTTAACGTGATATCTGCATTGCTGATTTTGTATTCCGACAAAATCATCTTCACTGTATCATAATCGAGCTCAGTTTGTGGACACTGAAACAAGCACAACAGCATCTTAGTCATTTTTTGTGCCATATAAATTATTTATATTAATTGATTATTCTCTCAACAGATTATTTTCTTACTATGGTTTGTAGATTGATTCCACCCTTGTCCTTCTTCTTGAAAGTTATGTTTGGTGGTTGTTTGTTCAATCGCAGACCGAAACCTTCCAATTCATGCTCGATTAGCCGTTTGTGCCCAAGCGGTTTGAGCACATCCAGAACAATGAAAATTAAGCTGCACGTTCGCGCTACAGCAATGACTTGTCGTCCACGTCCTTTACCATCCTTTGCACCCTCTATAATACCTGGAAGATCTAACAACTGCAAGATGCATTCTGTTACAATCTTAACTTGATTTTATTTCTGTATACAAATGACTCCAAATCTCAATTTTAAGAAACATTTAAAACAACGAATATTAACCCAAGAAATATTCGCAAACCATTGTACAGAACATAAAACCAAATATTTCTTAGCAATAATCCAAGTTAGATTTTGAATTACCTGTATCTTCGCTCCTTTGTATTTAATGCAACCAGGGACAGTGGTAAGTGTCGTAAACTCATACTCGGCCACCTCAGAGTATACACCAGCGAGCGTACTCAATAGCGTGGATTTTCCAACAGATGGAAACCCTACAAAAATTTATATATATCCTCAATATAGAATCATAAAGATAAAATCACAAGATGAAGCATAAAATATTGTCATATGTGTAATCTATAAATTTTTGTCATATTCTCCAAGATGTAATTAAATTATAGTGGAATATGGATAGAGAGACTTTCTCTGTCAGATTGACATAAGATTATAACACAGTTATAAAATATCGACACAACTATGAGGAACGCACCGACAAAGCCAATACGAGCATCACCGGTCTTGGCAACCTCGAAACCCTGCTCGCCACCCCCGCCGCCGCCCTTTGGAGTGATCAGCTCGCGTCTGAGCTTGGCCAGCTTCGCTTTCAGCAGACCCAAGTGCCCAGAAGTAGCCTTGTTCTTCTGGGTACGGGCCATCTGGAAGAGGCGAACATCGCGGATGATATCATCGTAGATTGCGACGAGATTTCGTTGTGATTTGCAGAATAGGAGGTTACCTCGGCCTCGATGGAGGCGATCTTTTCCAGAATCGTGCTCATCCTTGAACCTGTAAAGAATCGTGGAAAATAGCCTCAAGCTTAAAAACGAATCCAGTCCAGCTGAGGGAACTTGTCACATTATTCAGAACTGCAGAAATGTCGAAATAACAATGCGACCGGGCACGTTACACGCGCGCACACGCATATGTTAATTCCGCCATCATACGCCACGGATCATCTGAAGTCTCTAGATGAGAAAGCGAACAAATAAAATTGGGGATTTTCCACCAAGAAACCACATTGGCTATCGAATAGAGAATTTTTGAAATCCCCCAAATTTTTCTATTTGATAACCAATCGTGTGACAGTGTTTCTTATGTGTGTTTCTACGCACGGTTTGATTAAACTGTGTTCTATGTTTCTATGGTTGAAAGCTCCCATTGATACACGATACACGATAAATCAATCGAACATGATCATGTGCTGAATAAATAAATTTCTGAAGTCGTTCCAGCAGAGAAACTTTAGGAAACTTGAAAAATTTCCTTTCGAAAATAATGAATCCATAACATTGTACTTGAAATTAGCATTATACAAAATTTTAAGACTTCGAACAAAAACTTACATAAGATACATAAAGAATATATATACGCACAGAAAAATTTATTTATCGAATGCGTGATTTCTATTGATTTTTATACAAAAGTCTGTCCGAAATAGGCGTCGAGATCGTTTGGATAAGCCTTTATGATTTCTCTCGTGAATTCCACCTGCGTAAAACGAGCCTAAAGGCAAAGTCTAATCGGTCTCGACGCCAGCGCGCCACGTGACCGCGCACCAAGTCGATCGTCAACGCCAACCCTTTCGTGTATCCCATATCCCATGTAATTCGGTAGATTCAGTGCGGTGTAAGAACGATAAGTGCGAGGATCGCGATCGTGGTCAGCTTTCTATTGTACGATTCCTCGAGTCTGGAATAGAGCGTGTAAAAAGAGAGAGAGAGAGAAACAGAGAGGATGGCGTCGAGACGGCTGTGAGAGCCGTCTACTGAGAGGAGTAATTAAGAGAAGCGAGACGAGAAAAAACCGAGTAAAAAGAATGCGCGTTGCGATGTCAATCTCTCTGGTGCTGGTCGCGTGCTGGTGGTGAGCGCGACATTCGAGTTTAGTATCACTTCGCGCGATGCAATCCATCTACTGGACTGGACGACTGCTGTCGCGCGCGCTCTGGAACGGCATCGCGAGCTATAGCACCTCGTGCAGCTCCGAGCAGCAACCGAACGCGGTCGTCGCGAGCAGCAGCAGGCGCCGCGAGGCCTCATTCATCTCCGCCGTCTGCGGCTTCCCGAAGGACTTCGCTCGGAGCCGAATACGCAAGGGCCAGTTCGGCGACGACGCCTGGTTCACCGCGAAATTCAGGACGGCCGAAGTCATAGGTAGATGGGCGCGATTACATCCTCTTCGACTCGTAGTAAAAGTTTATCCTCTCTTCCTTCATACTTTTTCGCTGCACTTCTCCCTTGACGTTTATCCCCTTTTCTGTCTCCTTTTTTTTCCTTCGAATCCTGCGTATCTATTTCAAATGCGAAAAATGTAAGATATAACGCTGCTGAAAGGATTTTCTGTAATTGTAAGTCTATTCTCTTTAGCTACTTTCGATACGTTTGTATAATTTTTTAATATTGTTTGACTTTGATTGCAGAAAATTAAAAATAGTGCATCTGAAAAGAACAGACATTGGTTTTGAAGTAACAACAAAAGAGTCATTATTGATGACAATGTGAAATTTTTAAATTGCTAATTTTTTTCACAGGCTATATAGATTCTAGATATATTTACTAGAAAAAACAGATCTGTTCTTTCAACTGCATTATGTTACAGTTGCTGCGCTGAAAAAAACTTAAATAAGTATATATTCAACCTTTAGAAAAAGAAAAATGAGAGACAATTTTGGAAAGAAAGAGAAAGAATACAAAAAAGTACAAAAAATGCAGTTAAAAAGAGTACAACTCAAGATTCAATGTAAAACATATTTTGGAATGTATTTTTCAGGATAAACTTTGAATTGTGGTCTGAAATCACATGTTCTTCTTTTTGATTTATATAGTTATTTATAGATGGCTATATTCTCTCTCCTCTTCACAACTACATTTTATTATGAGAGTATAAAATTGATTAAGCATTATTTAGATAATATTATATAAAGTGCTATTATTACACATTAGGTTCTAATTATTTTAAATTATAATTTTTCAGGTGTGGCTGATGGTGTTGGAGGATGGCGACATTATGGAATCGATCCAGGAGAGTTTTCCAATTTCTTGATGAGAACTTGTGAGAGGCTAGTCTCTATGGGTAGATTTACACCTACAGAACCCGCCGGCTTATTAGCACGTAGTTATTACGAATTATTAGAAAATAAACAACCAATACTAGGTAAGAAAACATAAAAGAAAAAGGTCAAAATTGATTTATATTTACAATATATAACAATATTGCTCCGAGATTGATTTCTGATTGATAATATCTTTTTTATGTATAGGTAGCAGCACTGCATGTGTAATAGTTCTCAATAAAGAGACAAGCAGCATTTATGCAGCTAATATAGGAGATAGCGGCTTTGTAGTTGTGCGAAGGGGAGAGGTGGTGCATCGCTCCTCGGAGCAACAACATTATTTCAACACTCCCTTCCAATTGTCGCTTCCGCCTCCAGGACACTCTGACATGGTACTTCGCGATAGGTACGTCATTTTTTATGTTATATTTTAGCTATATTTAATATATATTTAATGTGTTAGATTTTAACTACATTTATATATATATATATATATATATATATGCATGCAATAACATTTATATTATATGATACCGTCATTACCGTAAAGAAGATAGTCATCAATAATAATCTTCCTATTTCTTTTTTTTTTTCAGTCCAGAATCTGCTGACACTTCGAGTTTCGGCGTCGAGGACGGTGATGTAATTCTTTTAGCAACCGACGGGGTATTTGACAATGTGCCTGACCAGTTGCTAGTCACCGAGATGCAGAAAATCGAGGGCGAGAGGGACCCGACAAAGATACAGTACGTCGCTAACACGATAGCGTGGATGGCGCGTCGTTTGGCCTTTGACGACGCCTTCATGTCTCCGTTTGCTCAAAGTGCCCGAGAGAATGGGATTGATGCAATAGGTATGTAAAGAGAAACTATATTAGTTATATATTTCATTTATATCCTGTTTCAAGCAGCTTTGCATTAGTATAAACAGAGAAATTGCTTTATAAAAACATCCTGGAAAGCTATAAGTTAAATTCCTAATATGCTGCAATATTTTATTTTATTTTATTTTTTTTTTATAAGAATTGAATCTTAATTGCATAGTTTTTTTTAATTTATTGATTATATTAGAACTTGGTCCGCTAATATGAATAAATTATTATATGCATTATGAATAAATTATTAGATGCAAAGTTTAAATTAAGAATGTTTGACGAAAAAAAGAGCATGCAAAAATAAGTTTCAAAATTTTTAGGTGGTAAACCGGATGACATTACGGTGCTTTTAGCAACGGTGGCGATATGATAAAACAATAAGCAACAAGTGTACAATAGAGCCCCGATGATCATTGTATTATAGTCCATGTCATTGCGTATATGTATTTAGTTATACATCATTATATTAATCCTATATATACATATACATATATAATATATGTATATATATATATATATATATATAATCCTAATCATTTATTATTTAAATCGAAATAAATGGTTTTATAAAATCATTTCTTATTCTCTATTCGTTATTATTCATTTCTTTACAGCTCTTTGATAATTATTAACGTACTCTTTGGCGATTGTGGGTGCGCTTGTCGATTCACTCTTTCAGCACTCTTATGTGTCATTCATCGCATGTCCATTTACAATAAATTTGTCATTTTCTTTGATTATAAACCTTTGCTATCAAAAAAATATTTAACAATCAAACGAATCAAGATTGGTAAAAAAACATTTTGAGCTTTTTATATTTAATGAAATACTGAAAGAGTTAATACAAACGCATCCTAACAGGAAATGATTAAAGATGTAATTGTCATAAATTACATCGATTGTCGGAATGACAATATTAATGTCTAATAAGAGGCCAGGAATCCCAGGATTAACGAGTCAAAAATCTAAAACCCCCGATAACATCCATATTAAAATTAGAAATATAAGATATACAAAATATTTATCAAGTTCAGAATTTAATATAAAGATATGAAAATCCAAGAAAAAGCTAAGAATCAAAGGATCGTGCAAAGGATAAGTATCCTAGGATCCTGGAAGCCAAAAATATAAGAAAAGATAAATATAGGCAAATCTAAAAGAAATTATAATTTTATAATGATTTAAATCTAGAATTCAAAGGAATAAAATATTTAAAGAACTTAAAACACCCGAGAATCTTAGAAATCGCGATTAGAACGATTATTACTCACAATCGGGAGTTGACTTCCCTTTCTCTTGGCCTAAACCAGTACACTGCAGAATAAATTCGTATAACATTTACAAGGATCACAGAAAAAGTTATATCAAAGTTAGTTATTAATTATACATGGTAAAGTAATGTCTACTTTCCAAATGAAAAAAATTTGAATTGACAAAGCTGTTTAAGAATTTATTCTTTTAAAGATTCAAGATGGTATCTTTTTCTTTCTTTAATTAAAGAATTCCAGAGAAAAGTAAAATATAAAATTTGTCATAACATTTTTATTAACATTAGACAATAAATAGACTATAACAAGAAAAGAAAAAGAAACATTACTTTTCCATTGTTCCCACAAAAAAGAAAAAAAGAAGCGACAGTTATTAACTACAATTAATGCAAGTCTCCATTGTATTAACATAGTACATAATATACACATTTGAACAAAATGTGGGAAGTGTGTATATATTATTTCTTTAGTTTATATTTAACGATTTGTACTTTGTTGCCTAGATTACACTTCACTATATTAATAAATATAAATAAATGCTTTAATACAATTTAAAATAGTCTCCCTTGCACAATGGCATTTTCTCTCTCTTCCATTGATACTTGCAAGAACTATGAGCATGATGAATGTATCACAAAGTTACCACCAATCGCAAATATCTCTTACAAAAGTGACACTCTCGCTACAGTAAATCTAATTAATTCGCGAGTGTGAAAAATTACAACAACTTCCGTGCACAAAACCGGAAGTTTATATTCGCGACAGACAAATTTAACCCTCGGAATGCCAATTCAGTTGCACTTGCGTGCATGTAAAACACTATTTCTATTGAATTGCAGAATTCAGATATAAATCTGCGAAAATTTAATACTCGTTATCATTACAATATATAGGATGAAATAAGCTACCATACACGATATTAGAATCATATACATAAACGGTCTGTACACATTGTATATATCTACATAATAACAATTAAAATTACTAATTTTTACAGTTGGATTCACACATTTCAAATTAGTTACAGAATAATCTTCTCAGATTAAAAGAAAAATATAATTTCGCTTGTACACTTTAAATAAATCAATTTAATCCATTATATTTTTTTGTAATAATGCTAGAAGCGCAACGCTTGGCTTCCAAAGAGTTAATATCGATAGAGACCGGATTTTGTATGCAAAAACGAATAACGAAGAACATGTACATGCACATGCAAATGTGCATGTACAGAGTTTAAAGAAAACAATAACAGCTCACTGATGATAAACATCTTACGTCTTTCCAGCTGTCATCTATACATAGGATGTATAAGAATTTGCTTTTTCTCATTTACAAATTCCTTGAAGAGTTTGAAGTTAACTTTCCCTCGATGATTCATTTGATTATAGACAAGATTAATAATTTTCATCAGACGATTCCTCAATTGAAGGAAACTGCCCCGGGATCTTTAATATATCTTGTATATTATCCTTTATACATTTCTTCTATATACATCATCTATATTATCCTTTATGTGCGTCATCTCATTATGCGTCTTTGCATACGTAAATCCAAACATCAAGTTATTGATAATTCTAAAGATGAAAGAACAACGATGGCGACGCGCGTTTCCGCAACGTTCTCGGATAATCCGACATAAGAAACAGTATTAGAAAGAGAACTATTGAATGTTTTGATCACTGCACATTGGCTTCCTGTCCCCAATTGAAGCCACCTGGCCTGTCTTCGGGCGGTGGCGTGTAATCCGGGTCTTCAGGATGTGCGTCAAACAAAGTCTTACTATAGAAAAGAAAAAAAAAGATTATATATTATCTCTCACCAATAGTCTCTCATTTGTTATCTAATATTACAATTTTATATAACACTTCTCAATATAAAAAATTTCCTGACTGATAATTTTATTAATTAATTTTGCAAAGAACTGAATTAATAATTTTAATTTTAATTTTGCATAATAACTGCAGCATTTACAGTATTTGTGGAGTTTTCAAAATCCGGAAACCGCCTCTTAACCGCGGGAATACATCCTCCGCGAAGTAATAAGTATGCCCTACCGCCATTCCAACTAGATCTACCCATATTGTATTACCAAGTAATACAGAGAAGCCTAGCAGTACCCATGGTAGATATGGAGCCTGTAAAATATGAAAATAATATTAGTAGTAGTAATATCAATAATCGTTCACAGATAAATCTTTTATCTAATACAATGGAATAATGATGCAATAGCTGATTGTATCTAGATAATCATAAAACAATAAAATCATAACATCGTAAGCAATAAATGATGATAAGATCCAAGTCATGTAGTTTAAAAAAAAAAAGCAGGACCTACTTGAAAATTTAAAAGTCCGAAGAAATTCATCCTGACAAAAGGATTTCGTCGCGACCATACATACACTAACATTATTGTGAATGCATGTCCCAGGAACAGCAGATTGACGAAAAATGCAAAAGTCTGTAGATAGTTAAGGGATAACAATAGTAAGGGACAGAAATATTTTCAACACTGCAATCTTAATCTCTGAATAATAATGTTACTTATAATAAATAATATATTTTCCCAAGGATACAATCATGCATATTCCGCCGAAAATGAACATCATTACAAAATCAGCTGTTCTCCTGCGAAAGGATCCTTCTTCCAACATACGGCAATATCGATATGTGAATATCATATTGAACAGTAGATTGAACCCAATATTCCCAAAAAACAAGAATGTCGTTATTAACCGCCATATCTGCAATAATTCAAAGTGACATTTCTTAAGAAGCACTTAACATGAGTACTGACCATTAATATAATTCTAAACTCAATAATTTTTAAAACAATTATATGCTATATAAGCTGTTGCAATATATAATACAACAAAATAGAGAAAAGTATAAATCTACATATGCAAGTTTTTATCTAGAATGACTTTTGGACTATCTTATATAATAAAGTCAAATACTTAACATAGCTATTTGCATATCTGTATTATCATACCTGGTACTGTTCCACAATGAGAATAGGATTAAAATATAGTTGAAATGGGGACACCAAGTCCAATTGCTGAAATATTTAAAGTAATAAAGTTTAAATATATTTCATTCACAAATATATTTCAATGCGCTATATTGTGCAATTAATTAAATTTATTAAAATAACTAAAATTATTTGTGATTATAAAAATTCTATTCATTTTTATGGAATTTTCATTAGATATTTCATTAGATTATCTTTTTGGTATAATTATTGAATATGAAGACTGCAAAGGGATTATGCTGATATAGATTAAGTAATTAAAGTTATATATAAGATTTAAATAATTCTAAGAGAGATATCTCGGAGATTTATAAATCTTATAAACGTAGATGCATGAAACTGCGAGAAAGGAAAGATCTGAAAGAAATAAGGACTAAGAAGTGTCTCAAGAATTTAGAGATCTAGAAATTCGAGGATTCTCCGAATTGAAAATGTATGCACGAGACTCCAAAAGATCTATGCGTCCGAAGATGACTGACTGCGATGACAACGAAAGCGGTCTACGTGGTACATACGTAGAATTGTCATACGTGATTCTAAGGGGAAAGAGAGAGAGAGAGAGAGAGAGAGAGAGAGAGAGAGAGAGAGAGAGAGAGAGAGAGAGAGAGAGAGAGAGAGAGAGAGAGAGAGAGAGAGAGAGAGAGAGAGAGAGAGAGCGAGAGAAAACAAGATAAATACCACGGCAAGGGTCGTGATGACACAGGCTGTCGTGTAAGCCCGCGTCACCACAGGCATCTGCATGTACTCGTGCCATAATGCTTCGTAGGCCATTGGCATCGATTATCGGCGATCTTCCGCCCGTGTTCCTTCCTTGAGACCTCGCAGCTGCACTCTCGCCGCTTCTTATCCTCTTCCCGCTTCACCATCGCATGTTGCACCAGCGCGACAATGTTATCTGCACATCGTATTACGAATTTGTTGTCCGCACGATTTTTGTACACGTAACACGTGAAATTGTCGTCAGATTTGTCCAATCTAACGTCGCGTTGTCGCCAATCGCCCAGAAGTGATTTTCTCCCTCGCATGTTGCCTACCTGCTCATCGATCATCTGGCATCACGAAGCAGCGAACTTCATCCGTCACCTCGGATTGTTTACGATCGGACGGTTGATTAAAACGCTGAAAATCGCCAAGTTGACTTTTTGCGCGATCATTTCAACGAGGATACTCGCAAATCTAAAGTCAGTTAATATTGCTGTGATTAATTGTTAAGTATTTAAATAATTAAGAATGGTCCTCACGAAGGAATATCGCATTTGTATGCCGCTCACCACGGAAGAGGTAATCTTTTCATGCGTTATTTAGTTATCTAATTATGTATTCGGATAATAAGATTATCTATTTATCTGAAAATTATTATTATTATTATATATTACCCGCTTATTTATTAATTCTTTTCTTACTAGATATAATCTTTTAAAAATTGCTGTTTGTACTAATCAATCAATTCATTTCATTTTAGTATCGCATTGGTCAGTTATATATGATTGCCAGACATAGTCATGAACAATCTGATAATGATGAGGGAGTAGAAGTAGTAGAAAATGCTGCCTGTGAAGATCCTGTTCACGGAAAGGGTCAGTACACTGAAAAAAGGATTCATCTCTCCAGGTAAATTTTTTTTATATTTTATATTTTTATGAAATATATATATAGAGGGAGAGAGAGACAGCTTAAACACATCATGGTTGTCATTAAACATCTTTGCTTTCTTAAGACAAGTACTATAATGCTTTATTTTCTTTCTAGTAAACTCCCTTACTGGATACAGTCTATCCTACCTCGAATATTTTATGTGACAGAGAAAGCATGGAATTATTATCCCTTCACTATCACAGGTATTATGTTTTATTTATATAGCATACTGTATCAATTGATCTTTTATCAAGTTTCATGGATGCTTTTCCAAATAAACATCATTAATTTTATATACAAAATACTTTATTAAAAATATCTTTGATGAAAATAATGATATTCAAAATTCTTTTCTCGATTAAAAAAAAATTGGGCTCTTTTATTAATATTTTCTTTTTCTTACATATTTGTTCTTGATGACTGCAGAATACACTGTGAGTAATATTTAGTATAAGAATTATAAAATTTCCTAAATTTTATTTTAAAATTTTTCTTTTTCAGTGTTCCTTTATACCAAAGTTTCTCATAGCAATAAACACTCGATATGAAAACAACAATGGTTCTACAGAGAATGTAAGTAAAACTTATTGCATCTCTCACACTATACCTTTTGTTATAATGTGCTTATATATACTTATAATATTATAATTAATACATAATGTTATTAGTAATAATAATAATTCTATTACTGTTATTAAATTGTAGTGCTTAGGATTGTCACCCATTGAATTGATCCATCGGGAGGTTGATTTCGTGGACATCGCATACGACGAGATCTCTGCGAAACATTACAAAGAAGAAGAAGTAAGCTTACACAACATAAAATTACTCATTTAAAGTCATGCATTTAATTTTTAACATGTTATCCTAAATGAGACTTATTCTGATACTCGCAACAGGATCCAAAATTTTTTCAATCAAAACGAACAGGGCGCGGTCCTCTGGTTGAAGGTTGGAGAGATACAACACAACCCATAATGTGTTCGTACAAATTAGTTCACGCGTCGTTCGAGGTCTGGGGCATGCAGACGCGAGTAGAGGATTTTATACATAGAGTAAGCTTATCCAGTTAATTTTTTGCTTACCTTACATTTCAGTGATATTATTTTCATAATAGCATCGAATATGAAGGGTCGTGATTGTCTAAAAAATATTGTATGATACACAATAATTAATGTTTGATTCAATTTGCATAGAGATTATATGCAATATTTTAAAAAAAGATGATATTCACTATTATTCATTAATTTTTCATAATTTTAGTGTATAAGGGACATCCTGCTGCTGGGCCACAGACAAGCCTTCGCCTGGATCGACGAGTGGTACGACATGAGTTTAGAGGACGTGCGGCAGTACGAGCAGAAGATGCATGCCGAGACGAACGAGAAAGTCAGATTGAGAAATCAGCTAAACGAGAAGCCACCCGGTACACCAACTTCGCCCGCGCCGACCACGCCCACGGCGAAGTCACCCACGCAAGCGAATCGATCGTGGTTTTCTTGGTCGTAGCCACAAGATTAGCGCGACAAGTTGATCTCGGGTGCAGCTCTTCGTCGATTTGGTTAACATTCAAGTGATATTCTCTATTTCTCACGTCCATGTATATACAGACTGCCCCAGAGAATGCGCGAATCTGTAACAAGGACGTATTCTTTCAATGAATTCTATATTGACAACTTAATCGACAGTTTGATTGCTCGAAACTTTAAAGCACTTTAAGATATACATATAACTAATAAATTTTGTTTTTATTACACTAATCTGTGGTTTCTCCACAAATAGAATGTCAGTATTTTTTTTTTATAAAAGAAAAGGAAATCTCTTATGAGATTAGAAGATAATTATTAATAATGATTTTAGTTCCTAATAAGAGGAAGAATTAATAAAAATTTATTAAAGGAATATGTCTCTCTGTAATTGATTGCATTTCTCGGGACGTCCCATATACATATGCATAGTTCTATGTATGTAGGCTTGTCGTAAAACTATTTTTATTTCTGTTTCGATATACTATGTACGACGAACACACTCCGAAATGTCGCACTTTAATTATATTCCACAGTTTAAGTTCAGGAATGCCTATAAAGGAGCTGGTCTAAGCCATTCCGAAAATGGCGTAAAGTCAAATTTTGAAATACTTGTCTTTTGAATAACTATAGTTTAGATTACGAGGTTTCACATATTTAGGTCCCACAAATCTTATACATTTAAATTACTTTTGTTTCACTTGCGTTTTACTCATGAATTAGTAATAAATTAATTTTATCGTGCAAAATAGTATTCTGTAAGTTGTATAGCGTAATTAATTAAGTGTATGAAATTTTTATTTGCAGTTTGATGTATAGAGGCACTTAAAAATATATGTGTTTGCAAATAATTCATATTTGTTCAAATGTGAACATATCTTCGCTATTAGAGATATAGTTATATTTGCATTAATTTTAGATGAATAACTATTTTTATTCTTCATCGGCCAGCACATAATATTCACCGATAAACATAATATTTTAATTGAAATACAATTGAGTCATTCAGTAATTAACAAAATTTTAACAATATAGACAATGATTTATACCCAAAAATAATTTGCATATTTACTCGATTACGCCTAATTAGGATTAACAATTATCGAGTGTAACCTGCTGACGACCGGATGTTGTAACGGTGTAATGAGGACACGTGCCATCTCGCCAATATGACCTGTCAGCAAAATTTTATATTAAATCAACAGACGCTATTAAATCGTTAACATGCCACTAATGTTCATTAATAAGAAATGGATTAAAATAATGAAATCTTCTACAAACTCTTCATATTAATAAGATTAAAATTTCAAAATTACTATTACAAAATTTTTCACAAAAATACATATCTTACAAGCATTACAATGATCCGTAAGTCGAACGAGAGGATACAATAAGGAAAGTTCTTGCAATCTCGTTAATTCCTCAGACCCTTCTAAGGAAGTCGAAGTTATCTAAAAATAATAAATGACACTGGAGGTGTTCTTTTTCTCTTTAGTTCATCAAAAATTATTTTAAAACTAAGACAACCACGTAGTGCAATTCGTAGCAAAGTTGATACAAGACGAAAAATTTGTAACCGGCTTTTAACTGCTCTTCTCCAGTAAGAATTTCTTACATTGGCATAATTTGTCGCGGAATTTAGCATAGTTTCCGTATGAATGCCACGCTGTTCATTCCGACGGAGTTGCGTTGCGGCTTCCGTAATTAATTCGCTGAACCTAGCTGCTACTTGCTTCCATCGTATCAAGTCGCTGGGCTGTAAAATAAAATTCGAATGAAATAATCCAAAACAAAAATTTTTAAGAATGTGTTCTGCGAAGTTGTATTTAAATGCATAACTTTTATCATATAAAGTAAAAAAGAAGGGGAAATTTATATATAAAAGAATAAAACAAAAATATATATATTTTAATTTATAATTCTTAATTAAATTTAATTTAATGGAACAACGTTTGTTTGTAATATTGAGCGAATAAAATAAAAATAAATATATTATCACCGATAGATTAAAAAACACTGGTAAAAGGGCGATGGGCAAGGGAGATCCGCGCAATTCGGAACACTCAGATGGAGGTCCTGATAGAGTCAAATGTCTCAAAAGATCCAAGACGTCAATTAGAAGCTCGCCATGACGACCACCAACATCCTGTCTAATAAGTCCTAAAGCATCCTGCGCAATAACTTGTGCTTCCACACCTGGATTGTCAGCTGATCAATCATAAAATATTTATTTAAAGCTTACTTCTTTGTGTATCACATTTATAAAATATATAAAAAAAGTTATCGAAATATTTAATATTAAAAATTAAAAAATTGATAAAAATCTATCAAAGATTAGGTGGAGAAAAATATTAGCTGCAAATTCTTATTCCTGACGTCAAAATTTTAATCTTGATGGCTTAAGTTTGACATCATGATATCCTAACTCGGAACATCGTCAGCGTAATTCCAGTTCTGGAATTACGCTGACGATGAATTTATAAATGTTTGTCGATAAGTATTGCGTTTTCGCATTGCGATTTTAAACGACAAATAAATTGCGATCATAAAAAATATTCACCGTTATTCTCTTATATAATTTAAATGCATTCTTAATTTTTATTTTTTATTAGTCATTATTTACTTACCAAGGATCAATTCTTGCACATGTTGCGGCATAATTGGCTTTTTTAGACGACTTAGAAAAATCTGTAAAGCCGCCGCGCATTCCAGAGCTGCATTGCTTGAATCTTCAAAATGCGGCTTATGGCCTTTTTTTAGGGAATTAAGAATATACCGTCGAAGCTCACGACGTCCTGCCCGACGAAATAGTCCTTCCACTCTAGCATCTTTAATCAAAAATTTAAAAAAATTTAAGTTATATATATATATAATAAATATTTTGTGTAACGCATAAAACAAAAACTCTTACGTTCTTTCAAAAAATGTATAAGTTCTTTCACTGCATCCAGAGACTTTTGTGATATTATGTCGTCACCTGTATCCTGCCTGAAAATTAAAAGAATACGGAAGTGAATAATGAAAGAGACATTAAACAAATAAGCGGTTCTTTTTAAAGTTAACGGATGTATGTAAAAAGCGGGGAAATGATTTGTCGCAATGCAGAAAACATTTTTGTTCTCAGCACCATGTGTCCTTGCTACATCCTTCGTGTACAAGTTTATAAAGAGCTGTAATAATTTCATTCCTCGAATCTTTTAAGTATGTCGAGACAAATTTTCCATCGCTATTTGTTATTTTATTTATCCGTGAGCGCGATCCTAGTTTGCGGATCGTCGCGAAGGGTTCCTAGAGGAGCGTCCTGTCCCTCGTGCAGTCAAGACTGTCCAGAAGCCTTAACTGTTCAGCTACCATGGTAAGGATAATTTAAATATAAGCATATAAAAGTTAGGTATTTTTTAAAGAATTTCAAAACTTAAATTTTCAATGTGTGTTAGAGTTTCAAAATTCGAATGTCAGATTCGAAGGATTTACAAAATACAGAACTTTAAAAATCAGACATTTAATACCATAATCTAAAAGATTAAAAGTTCATTTTTTTTTTAAATTTTAGGAGTCTGTTTTCTGAATTTAAAGAGCAAAAAATTTGCAAAAATGTTTCAGGTATCCAGGTCAAGAATCAAATCTGCAGCCAAGAGTTCTACGAGATTTTCCTGTCAATTCGCCCCGAAATTCTCTTCATTCCAGTTTGATACAAGAAGGAACTTCTCAAGACACAACACGCGATGATAATATTCTACCGAGTAAAAATTCAGCGTCCTTTGGAAACTACAAGAGCTTCTCTCCACAAGAACCCGCGAGCGGAAATTTATTTTTTAAAAACTTTCTTAATAAGTTCCCGAAATTTTTAGACAGGCGGGAAATGTTTTCTCAGGATAAATCCACGGGTAGATATCCTCTTGTTCTCCCATCGAAGCAAAATTTCAGATCGGAAAATGTCTTTAGAAATCCTCGCAATAAATATTCCAGCTCCTCGTTAGAAGACAAAAACTTTCAGAATAATATAAAAGACAAAGAGGATCCTACAAGTAAAATGCTCGTCGTTTATCGTGCCGATAGAGGCACAGAGCCTTTGGATTCAAGAAACACTTCTCCTTCAAACGTCATCCTGCCACAGAGATTCATCCCGAAGGACGAAAATGCTTTCCGATTCCGCCGAGATCCGGTTCCTCGTATCTTCGATGCAAAAAGAAATGCAATCAGAAAATTTCCGAGTCCTGTTAATCAACAATACAGCCTTACGTATCCTCGAAAAGGATATAATTCCGCAGATTTCGATCTGCCGGAAATTAAACGTGATCCTTACGTTCATCCCTTTGGAGATGTAAATATTTGGAAGCCGACGAAAAATGATGAGCTCTTCGATAATTCGGACGACATAAAAGATCCATCACAGTCCTCAAATCTGGAACAGTTAAAGCAAGCTGAAAATAATTTCTTAGAAATGTATCCCGCGAAAGAACAAGAAATTATCACTGAGGATAATAATGAGCAAATCAGTAAGTCTTATATGCTCCCTCAGAATTTAGATGCTTGGGAACTGATGGATGATGGAGAATCCCTCGATGATGATTACGCCGCATACAAGGACTCGCAGGAATCCGCAAAAATTAATCGATTGCAAGAAGCTGGAAATAATTGGCTGCAAGTGTTTCCTGCGATGGGAAAGAATATCGAACACTTTGAAGGTGAAAAAGACAAGGATAAGGAATTCGCGGAGCAGGAAAATATGAATCAGGAATTTTTTGAAGGTGAGACTGTACAGGATGCCATCGAGACTGAACAAAATAGATATAATCCTTATGCTCTTCAACAAAATATGAATATTTGGCCGACAATACAGGATGAAGAACTTTTCGATAACTTGGATTTTACGCGCAAAAACTCACAAAAGATAGATCAATTGGAAATGTATTCTGAAGAAAATAATGATAAGTATTTTCAAAATGAGGGACATGAAGATATAATCCTTGAAAGTAAAACACAAACTAATAATGATCGGGCACCCGTGATTAATACCTATAATGCTTACATCCTTCCTCGACATTTAAATATTTTAAATGATGCGAAGTATCCTATCGATTTTTCAGAGATACAGAAAATACCAGAAGCTAAAAATAATATATTACGTACGAATCCTATCGAAGAAAAGAATGAGAGGTTCTTTGAGGACGAAGATATGATTCAGAATGACGCGCGTATCCAAGATTTGATTCTATCTAAGGATATTTTTGATATGGATGAATATAGCAGTCATGTTTTCGACAAGAAGAATATAAGGGATAACACTCAAGCTTTGACGAGACTTGATCCTGATCTATTGGATGACGTTGAAGATCTCCCACTAGAACCAACCGAATCGACGTCAATAGAATCCCTTGCAGAAGTTTCCACATCTGAGCAATAATAATAAAAAGTTGTTAATATTATACATATGTACAGGTGTATCACACTTAGCGAATAATCACCTTTTATCTGAAGTCTCTTTAGAGTCTCTTAGAGTCACAATTTTTTCTTAATAAAAATGCGTCTCAAGAGATCAATAGTTATAAGTAATTTAAAATAACTGCTTTAAAAGTGTATAAAGATGAATAAAATTTTATAATATTATCATAAAATAAAGTTCTATTCTTTCTTTAGTTTAAGAAAAATTTTTTAATTTAAGAAAAAATTGAGAAAGAGAAACCTGTTTTTTTATATATATAAAATATGTGGATATATTTAAATATTAATTAATGTTTAATAATTAATATTAATTAGTTTTATATATATATGTTTAATACAATAAATAATACAATATAAAAAATGTTACTAATTGATAGTTAACCGAGGATTTGTTGTAGGTTCTGTTTGAAAAGGAAATTTTAGATATAATTTCTCTAATGAAAAGAATTTCTTCCAACTTCATTATCATTCAATAATAAATAAAAAACCAAAGAGCATTATTAGCATTTGTGTCTTATTACACCATTTTATCTCATAAATTATTACCATTCCAAACACAAGTTGTAAAAAATATATGTGTAAAAATTAATATAAGTAAATATAAAAATTAATATTAAAAATAATTGCAATTTCTTTCTTAGGCAATTATATTAAATATTTTATTCTGTTATTTTATAAAAATTAATTTTGTTCAAAACTAGCTTTGAACGAATATTGGAATTTGTATCTTATATAATAATTTCATTTACTTTTCGACGTGAATTTTCTGCACTTATTGTTAATAAATATATAATGAAAAATAGATATATAAAAAAATATTTCCGAATATTCATATGAATGAACGAGTTGTATGCTGACCTATATAAATTTTTTTGCACGCAAAAGCGAATGCGTTTTCTCATCGTGCCTGTTGGATTCGTCAAGCCTGCGGAATTTGACATATAAGCGAAAAGAAGTGCGTAATATGACAGTGGCGATGTATATGTAGTCCTGTTGCGAAATGAATGAAAATGCAATTAAATCAATGCAGTTTTGCAAATGTTTAATAATATGCAGCAAATTGTCAAGCCGTTATTGTAATACACGTATTTGCTCATAAAAACAATTTACTCAAAAAAAAAAAAAAAAAAAAAAAAAATTCAGAGCATGTATGTATAATTATGCAATTAATACAAATTTATAAAAAATGTTGTCAAATATCTATAAATTAAGTACACGAGATTTCCTTATTACTGCTGTCCCTTCAATATTTTTATGTTATGAGATTTCATGAATTTTACCTTAAATATTCTTCCATAAATGCTAGGAATCGTATAATAAAAGAACTGGATAAGATTAAATAATTAAATAAAAATAAGACGTTTATCAAAGAACAACATACAATATTGTTTAATTCTGTGTGTATTTTTAATTATTTAAATGTAAAATTAAATATATAATAAAAAAGTGATTATATCTTTTTCATTTTAGAGATTTTTCAAACAATATTTATATTTGTTGTTATTCTATTCGGCTATCGCTTATGTGATAACATAAGACACGAGAATTTTTTGCATAAAATATTAAAATTTTGGAAAATAATTTTTCATTTATTTTACCTACATAAATTATCGTCACGCGCCATAATTCCACGATCACGCAATAACGAGGAGACGTATATTGATTAATCATGCAATTTGAAATTTGCCGATGCATCGAATCGCTCGCATAATTTCGCAAGCAACGTGGGTGATTTCGTCGTGCTCCGATTTCGCAGCTAGCCACGGATTCCCTTAAAAAACCGACGCGCTCGTCGTGCTTCATCAGTTCGGTTTCGACTGCGATTTCAACCTACGAACGATGCATTCGAAGACTTGCTGCGCGTTACTCCTGCTGGTGCTAGTCGCCTGCCAGGCTGCACCCTCGTCCAAGATAATCGAGAAGAAGCCGAGCAGCGAGACGGAGACCAAGCTCACCGAAGAAAATCTCAAGCCAGAAGATGCGGGTGTGGACAAGGATAGGGCAAAGAAGTCAACGACTTTCTGCGTGGAGGTCCACTCCGGAAAAGAAGAGGTAGTTCCTTGTAAGCAGGAGGTACAACAAATACCAGTTGTCAACACTCCTGACTACAAACCATATACCATATACCAAACCGCACCGGCACCAGCACCAGTACAGTATCCAGTTTCGAATATCATGGTCCAACAGCCGATACCATCGGCTAGCATCACACCTATGCAAACAATGCAGCCTTCTCAAGTAGTTGTTCAACCGACCATGAATATTCCTGCCCAGCCTCAACAGAGCGCCAGTCTGATGATTCCTCAGCCAGCTCCACAGCACATCATCCAAGTTCAAGCTGAACCGCAACACATGGTTGTAGAATCAGCGCCAGTTCCTCAAGCAAAAACGCAACAGCCAATCATTAACATCATGCCGGCTCCAGCCTCCGTGCCCTGCGAACAATCAATCATGCAGCCGATGCCACCACAACAGATTCACATGGTCCACCTCGTTCAACCACTCCAACCGGCACCACCACAACCACCCGCGCAACAGGAAGTCCAACCAAAGATGGAGGCGGTAGAAACGCCGGCACCACAGGTAGGAAGAGAATCAGATATAAATATATACAGAGAATACATAGGATATATTACAAAAATTAGAGAAGCCAGTAGATGATATAAATTTGAAGATAATTTTTCTTCTGAAAACTCTCAATATTTAAAAATTTAATTTTAAATATCTGGATAATTAAAAACTTGAAAAAACATTGATTTAAGAATTATTTAAATTAAGATTACTTATTATCTTTCTAATTCTAATTAATAATTGTCTCTCTAACTACTTGAATTAAATTAGTTGTTATACTATTCCATTAAAGTCCGCTTGAAATTAACAGAGAAGTAATTAATTATTGATATATAATGAATATTCTTCGCGATTTAAAACCTGCCGATTCTGCAACAGAAAATGGATGTTATGCCTGTCGCACCTGCTTCCTGCAAATCCGAGGTGATAATTGAACCGCCCTCTCCCATGGAATATTATTACCATGAGGAAGAACCGCAAAGGATAGTCGAGGTACCAAACGTTCTATATAAGATTTGTCAATTTAGTGAATTGTTAAATTTTTGAATTTGCATTCTTAAGAACTCTTGTAATTTTAATTTCCCGAATCTGCAAACATTTTTTTAATGACTATCTCACATAAAGTATCAATACTACTACATAATAAAATGTTATTTCTCGTTCTAATACATGTTCCATCATTGCACAGTATGTACCAGTAGTAGCACCTCAGCAGCAAGAATACGAGTGCAGTTGTCGATCCGAACAGCATCCTATCAGGACCAAGACCGTCCCGCATCACGTAATATATTCCGGCAGCGGACTTAGGTCCCCTATGCAAACTCCTATGCTATCCCCGATACAAGCCGTACAATACAAAACCGGCATCGTAGGAAGTGATGGCACGTCGCCCTTAGTCTATGCACAAGCCAGAGAAGCGGTGAGTACCAAACAGATGATGAGAATGAGACATTATTGATCCGGCATACAACTTCCACATTAATCTTGTGAACGAGCGATATCATGCGGTTCCAACTGTGCAATTCTTAAAAAAGCGAAAAAACCTTGAAGCGGCATCAAAAGATTCCTATCTACGCGATTCTATTCCTTCCACGGAGAATAATAAAGAGAGAATCTTTAAGGAAAGATCCGACAGTTCGATTGAGAGACCTGAGTACATAATATTTGGTTTCACGCACAGGTTTAACTCTTTATATCCTCGGTGACCTCGTTAAGGAAATTGGACCAAGCGACTTATTGAATTGAACTGTAAATTTTGATTCAACGTCTAGGACGTTGTATCGAACGTGTATCTTCGACGGAACGTCCTTATGTATTGTTTGTTTAAAAAATAAAAAGAATTATTCTCATATATGAAACCTTCTCGATTGTTCTCCCTCCGATTTATACCTCCTTATAATTTATACTTCTATCATAATCTGGTGCAATATCCAAAATATCGCGTTGCGTTTGGAATCTTTTGATGCGTATGAAGCGAAACATTAGTCAAGCGGTTAATTGAGGCCTCCCAACTGGAAATTGAATACTGAAAATTAAAAATCGATTCTAGATATAGATACATTCAAATTATAAAAAAAAAATGCGAGTTCTAATCCTAAAGAGAATTAAGAAAAGAAAAAATAATTAAATATACTAAATATATTATAAAATACAATTTTCACATAGATAATGAATACCAAATTATTTTTTTGCAGGAAGCAAGGCATCATAAAAAGAAGATCCCTATGCATATCTCGGTGCAACCTGTCATATACAATAATCCCCCCAACTATCCTTCTAATAAATACGAATACGAGTTGTATCGTCCCATGACATATGTTAGCCCTTATACCTTCTCTTATCCTGCGACAAATTACAACTCTTATTCCAAGCCAAACTCTCCTTATGGTAGTGTACCGCTGGTCAACGTAAACACAGGGGGACCATATTATAGGAATTCACAAGATAAAAATTCGGAGAAGATTTCGAATGACAAAAGCACACAAGAAACCTTTCCAAATACGAACAATCCCTCTAGCAATCAAAAGCGAGAGGCTAGCTCCATTCAATTGAGTAGCGAGCAGAAAGAAACCGCAGAGGGATTACCGGTGGAAAAAGAAAGCAGTATTAAGCAGACGATTACAAAAACCGACGAAATTTAGAAACAAAAAGAAGAATAGAACAAGCTCTCAAATCTTTAAAAGCACAGAAATAATTTGTTAATTGATTTAACGTAAACATGAATTTAATAGCTATATAGACATCTTATTATTTACATGTATTGTTATTAAATTGTCTAATAATTTTTTTAATTTTTTTATACATACATATTGTAAATGTTGTTAAGAAATGGAAATTTTCTCTTGTAATAAATATGATAAAATATAATTTTTTTGTTTCACAAATGCAATTTATAAATTCAAACACTCACCGTTTAGAGCTCTGCACTCCCATTTCTGTGATTTTCCTCTCTCTGTTATATATCTTCCGTCCGATATAGTTCTCTTTCAACATGAGACATATTTACACACGTGATTTGTTTTCTGATCGTACGCTTCAAAATGTTAGAGTTGTCGGATTCGAGGTTGAAATTTTTCGAAACGTTTCAATTAGTTTTTACGAACAAGTTCATGTTGTCAATTGGAGAATTTATCTGCAAAATGTTACAAGTAGCAATTAAAAATTCAGCATATATATAAAAAAATCATTAATTTTATGGTATATATACTTTAAAAATTCTCTCTCTCTCTCACGATTTTTTATTATATTAATATATATAAATATTTTCATATATTTTATATTCTATATATATGTGTGTGTGTGTGTGTGTGTGTGTGTGTGTGTGTGTGTGTGTGTGTGTGTGTAGTACAAAATATATAAAAATACTATAATATATATTAGTATAATAAATATAAACATATGTATATATTAATATAATAAAAAATCTTTTATATATATATGTATTTATTTATATATATATATTTGTTTTTTACATATTTAAAAAATATATTTCTTTCATTTATTGAGAAGATTTGCAGTATAAACTGAATAAATTACACAATCCATAATATAAATATAAATGTAATGTAATATTCTTATAGTTTAAAAATTAAGTTATTAAGTCTTTATATATAGATATATATATATACATATGTGTATACATACATACATATATATATATATATATATATATATATATATATATTTCATTATCGAGGTGCCTGAAATTTATGGATGAAATCATTTATTATCTCTTCTAAATTTGTCCCCAGTTGTTGGAAACACCATTTGCTTGTTGCTGGACATATTAACGCTATGGCAATGGCGCTTATTGTTAAAGGAGCGAGCAACATCCAAATCAACTATATAAAAAATTAATTATAATTAATTATAAATTAGTCAAATAGATTTTATATACGTACATGAAATATCCAAGAAACAAGCAGCCATCCTATCAACACTATCGCAACTGTGATGAAATACGGAACGTATTCCGGACGAAGGATGTGTCGCAAACAGGGAATTTTGTCGTTTAACTCCACCAACATAGCCTCCAGCTGCATTATTAAAAATACTTTTAATAGCCTAATTTTACAATAAATTTAGCTGAGAACATTGACTCACATCCATTTTTTCTTCAATAAATTTATGGGAGAAACAATAATTTTTTTTTAATTTAATGCAAATAAAAAACGACTAATATAATATATAAGACACTACATTTTGACATAAAAAATAATTCTTTTAATATGTGACTTGCAATGGAAATAAAATTTTGTCAATTGGTTTGATGCAATTTCGATCAATCGTACTGATGTGACAATAAACTGACTACTTCACCGTGTTTGTTTTTACACATTCGTTTATACGCAGTGTATCTATTAAAAAGTAATTTTGAGCATTTTTCACCTTTTCATAAAACCCAGGAGAATTTAATTCTTCTAGATTGTCGTGCAATTTATTTTACAAGAAAAAAAATATATATATTTCATATTTATATAAAAAATCGTCTGTATAAAATAATTTTTTATACAAATATCCATTCTATCAATAATCCATTTTTTTATTGACAATCAATTATATTCTTGCATGCAGTTGACTCCTTCATCGAGCTATTATCCTGTGATTGATCCTGTTGAGGTTCAATAATATCCTCGTCTGGCGATAATGTAATAGAAAATTCATCTTTTGAAGGCAAAATGTCTTCTGGTATTTCTTCAAGAACACTTTTCTTGTATGGCACGAAAGGAGTTTGCGTATCGAGAAGTTGAGCCACCTCCGGCGATGGAGGAATTCTTTCTTGTTGAGGAGTCCCTTCCGACTGATCAATCAGATACTGATCACATTTAACAAGTGTGCACAGTTTCTGAAACGCCGAGGACGTCATTCTTGCCGTCAGGATTGTGAGAAGCTGTGCAAGACCAGGTGTTCAAAATTAACTGACCACGGGGCTATTTGACCCTGTGTGGTCTTGATTATACATGTTGCTTAATAAGATATTTATTAATACTTATATTATAAAACTCTTAGAGAGAGAGAAAATCGGAGGTCCTTGAAAATAGAATATAGAAATATAGAAATATGTAGGATATAGAAAAAAAATTAATTAGTAGAAGATCGAAATTGTCTAACTATATACTCACAATGATTAAATTCGCAGACTGTCTCAACAAAAATACAGCTGTAGGATATATCAAAATAATCGTTATTTCCATCAAACGCGAAATGGCAGCAACGGAAAACAGAATACCAGACAACATCAATAGGATTACAAGTTGGAAGAGTCCAATCAATGCCTATAATAAAAATATTCCAAATTATCAAATTAAAAATAAATGACTCTTTAAAATTCTGTGACTAAGATCTCTATGAATTTTTTTATTTCTTTATATTAAAACAATAAAATTGTAATACACACACACACACACACACACACACACACACACACACACACACACACACACACACACACACATGCTTTACATACATGCATATACATACACGCGTACATACATATGATATCAATTATGAATCAAAAATAATTCTTACACAAAAGATCCACATGGTTAATGCCTCTTTGTGTTAATGACAAGTCGTATTTGCAGTTTATCAATTGCAGGCTCTTTGTAATTCTGCTGATAAAGATTCACGTTCGATTCGCATTTAATGATTTACATTCCACATTTCTTGATTTAATTTCATTTGACGATGAGTGAGCTTTCCTTAAAACTCTTGGAGAAGCTTTTACCGTTCAATGTCATGTAAAGATGATAATATTCATGCCAGTTTACTTTTACTAGTGCTACATGTTAAATTAACCAAAATGTAAATGCCCAACTTCACATTGCGCTGTCACATTTATCGAAAAAAATCAGACGAGATAAATCGTCTTAAAAAATTGAAAATTACAAGAATGCACAAGAGAAATTTAATCTTGATATGGAGTATAAAAGAAAGTTATATTAAATAAAATCTTAAGTATCTATATATTTAAGACTTTAGTAAGGCTCTTAATGTGAAACACATATTTAAATTTCAACCGATGAGAAAGTGTCAGACACGGATGGTAGTGCATCAGTTTCAAGGAAAAATTAATTTTTATTAAAACTGATTAGTTGTGCACAAATTTTCCTTGATACAATACTAAGTAAATTACTAAATCTCAATTCAAGATTTTTATTTTTAATAAACCCCTCTGTCCCTAAAGAAAATCTCAATTCAGCGACTTGCCTCAATATTTTTCTCGCCTACACTTCTTTCACTACCATCCGCGTCTGGCTCTTTTTCGCCCGTTGAAATTTAAATATGTATCTATATATTTGTTCTTAAATTTTTATTTTATAATATAAATATATATTATAAAATATATCATGCAGATCTTTTTTAAGTGTGTTTCCTATTCTTTCTTTCAAGTTTCACATAAATTCGTGTTCCTGAAATTAAAAAAAAATTATTTATGTTATTGAAAAATGTATTAAGAGTTCATACATTACTTTAAAAAATATGTATACACACACAACTATGTATATATGTATACATAACAAGATTTTAATAACTTATGATTTAATTATCATACATCAAAGTATGATCGATATAACTCACGTTAGCAATTTCATTATCATAAATTTCTTGACAATTGTGAATAAGAACTGTAGTTTTCTCTTCTTTTTTCTTAATATCTGCTTGTAATTTATTCTTTTTCAAGTATTTCTCATTGAAGCAGGCTTGGTTTGTACCAAATTTGGCCTTCTGTTCCTTTTTCTCACTAACAATATTATCTGATTTTAATTATTTTTATAATCAAAGAATATATATATATATATATAACTTTTTATTATCAAAGTATATATATATAATAAAAATAAAGTGTGTATATATATATATATATATATAATAAAAATTAAAGAATATCTAAAAAAGTTCTCGTTAAAAAAGTAAACTTTTAAATCAAACTTAAGCGATACCTCAATAGCTGGTTACGCAAGTTGAGCAATGGAACAATATCTTCTTCACGATGTAACTGTACTTTGTTCATTTCTGTATCCATTTGATCCTTGTGCATTGCTAATTTGCTTTGCCATTCATTTGACATATTATTCAATGAATCAATTTGTTTTTTAGCATTATCCAATTTTGTTTTCTTGTTTCTATATAAAATAGAATATCAATAATTGTTTATAATATGTACAATCTAAATGTAATTAAAAACATACATCAGTTCTTTATATATATCTATCAAGGTAGAGAACATATCATTCATTTTCGGAACAAAATTTAATTTTTCTCCTATTTGTTTTATGGATTGTTTTTTTTCCTGAATGGCTTCCTGCATTATATCACGGTCTTCTAATTTTAATTCATATTGTTCCTTGAGTTCATCTAAACGGGATTGATATTCTTCTGGTGAATATACAATTTCTGACTGTAATTCAGCTATCTCCTTGGACAGCTAAAAATTATATTGTACATGCATTACAAATTTATCAGATTAATTTTTTAGCAATAAAAATATAATATTATTATGAAAGATCAAAATTCAAATAAAGATATTTACCTTTCCCATTTCTGTTTTAACAGAGCCACATCGCTCCTTGGTAATCTGATTTTCTTTTTCTGCTTCATTTTTTATTGTTTCAAGTTGCAACTCCATTTTATTAATTTTTTCTGTTTGTGATAGTATATGTTGTATTTCACTCTCCAGCTAATATATAAAAAAATATGTAATCTTATTATTGCATGCTGTGGTAAAATGTTAATTAAAAGAAATATATTTTAATAAAAATTAATTTTTATTACTTTCTTTATCATAGATGATTGATTTGATTTATGATTAGCTTTATTCTTAATCAATTCCACAACTTGAATATTCGTTTCTTTCAGTTCTTCTAGTTGCCTTGATGTTGCTTCAATTTGATCATTCTTGTCATTAAATTCTGGCTTCTTGTGCATTGTATATAATACAAAATTGGAAAGAAATTTTGCATGTTTTTTAAGTCGTTTTTGTCCTATAAAATTTATTTGTAATATCAATATTAATTTTATACATATATTGGTCTTTTAAAAAATTCTAAACTGAAATTTGTACCAGGATTAGTGATATCATTAAGACAAAACTCATGTAGAAATATCCGATCAAATATTTGTGTCACAACTGCGTGTAAGTTTATCAAATTGACTACATCAGAATCCTCGTAGTACGTCATAACAGTATATTGTTCTGGAATTGGCTGTAAAATTTTGTTCAGATAATAAATGATACATAAAAATAAAAATCCATGTGTGTGTATATGTGTGTGTGAGTCTTATTATTTCAAGAAATAGTTTATATAACCCATATACAACATATAAACATTTATATACAAGTGATTTATATAAAGTCTCACCTGATAAATTAAGCTCACGTCAATATAGAATTGTGATAAAAATGCCTTTAACAAATTTACAATATAGTCTTCTGTTGGGTTTTTGAGATCTTCAATAGTCGATGGTAATGCAGCATCCAATAAAATGTGATGAATCTTATTGATGGACAAATCCATGATGATCGATTAAGTGTTACCTGCAAATTAATTGATTCTAATAAGAAAAAGAATAATATAATGAAATAAATATAATAATAATAAATCTTTATATAAAATATAATAATGTATATAATAATATTATCAATAATATCAATAATAATATATCAATATAACTTTTTTTTCATTACTTTAAACAGGGTTGCACATTTTATTGAAGATAAAGGTAAAAGTCTTTGAAAAACTTACTAAATATTTTAAAAACAGTTTTGTAGCTTTTCGATACACGTTATTATAATATTTTCTTAATGTTAGAAGTATTTCTTCTCTACTTTCCACAACATGATGATGATTATGATGACTTCCTCCGTAACGCTCTGCAAAATATTTGAATCTGTTTGAATCTAGTACTTTTCTATCTTTATGTCATCGATCATGTAATTTTCCTCTATAAAAGAGGAAAGACCTTCGCTTCCACAACTGGACAAGAATAGCAGAGGTCACTAGCAGACAGCCTCAAAGGAACGCACCTTTTTCTTCGACTCTAGCAGAGTAATTGCTAGTAAAAAAGAAATTGTTATTTATTTGGAAAGTAAAGTTGGACAACCCTCAATATCACCAGATTATGCCGCATGGCGGTCGTGACGTCACTGTAGCTGCGTTCTAATATCCTTGCCACGTATTTTTGCTGTTTAAGTATCTCCAAGTGTCTCGCGCTATCAACAATTGGTTTAATGTCTTTTATCTGCTTGTCTCAAGTTACCTAAGAAGCTCTCGGCAGAAATGGGATTGTCTCATAGTGTGGAGATACCTGGAGGCGGTACAGAAGGTTATCATGTATTAAGGGTAAGGTGGTCTGTCAAGAACATTTAATATTACTTCAAATATATCATTCGCTTTTGAAATTTATTTGCATATAAATGTTGTAAAGAAAGAACAATAATAAAACTTAACATAAAGTATTAACTTATTTAACTTACATATCTATATGAATTCAAACTGCATAATACAATTTGTCTGCAAATTTGACATATTGACTACTAGAAATGTCATCCACATTACCACATAATACATTTGTTATTTTTTACTCTCTTTAGTATCACTCGTAAAAAATTTACTAAATCGCTTTTATATTACAAGTTCTTTGAACAATTCAAGATCCATTTCTCCTTCAATAAAAAATGTCAAGCAAAGTTAACATTTTTCACAAGCTCTATCAATTTGTTATATTAAATATTTTCTTCCTCATTGAATCTATAATCAGAATAAAGTCTACTTAAAATTAAATGATACAATCAAATTATAACCTGTTTTAGCTTTTGCTGTAAAAAAATTCAGAAATAAGAAATATAAATATCATCTTATATATATATCTCATATTCTAATTATAGACAACTTATCTGCTATGATTTACTGTCAATATGAAGTTATGTATTAGAAATTAGGAAAATAAAATTTCATTTATAATATATGCTAAAAATATTTTTATCTTGTATGATTATACAATATATACATATATATACATATATATAAGATGATTTATATCTCTCTTTTTGGCAGGTTCAGGAAGGTTCTCCTGGGCAACAAGCAGGACTTGAAGCATTTTTTGATTTTATTGTGGCAATTGGAAATACTCGGCTAGTACGTTTACTAATAATTCCTGCTGATAAAGATGCTTATCTTGTACACACAATTGCAGTAATTATAGTAAAATATACCATATCTACATTTTAAAATGCTGCATTTGCTCCTCATAGGATCAAGATAATGACACCTTAAAGGAACTTCTAAAAGCTGGTGTAAATAAGGAATTAACAATTACTGTGTATAGTAGTAAAACACAATCTGTAAGACGAACAAAAATTGTACCGAGTATGACATGGGGTGGACAGGGTTTATTGGGCGTCAGTATACGTTTTTGTTCATTCGAAGGCGCCAATGAAAATGTTTGGCATGTACTTGTGAGTACTTTAAATGTCAATTTCATATAATGACATATGATTTCACAGTGAAAAGAAGGTTGATACCTAAATTCGTAGGAAGTACATCCATCATCTCCCGCAGAGTTGGCCAGTTTACAACCATTTACCGATTACATCATCGGCGCAGACTCCATTCTTCATGAAAGTGAGGACTTATTCACTTTAATAGAGGCACATGAATCACGACCTCTTAAATTGTATGTATATAATACTAAGGATGATTCCTGCAGAGAAGTGACAATTACACCTAATAATACCTGGGGTGGAGAAGGAAGGTACATGACTTTTCACAAAGTCTTTACAATTAATTAATTATTAAAAGCCAAATAATGCAGTGTGTACAGATATTATTATTGTATTCTTATTTAATAGCTTAGGATGTGGAATTGGATATGGATATCTGCACAGAATACCTGTTAGAAGTGTGCCAGAGCATAAACCAGCTAATTCATATGTGGTAAGAAGTTGCACTATTTACTTTATAATATTTTAGTAAGTATAAATATTTGTATCTCTGAAAATAAAAACGCGTGTGTGATTAACATGTTGTGCAGTAAATAACTTTATAAGTTATCTATTGAATACTTTGCTTTCTGAACACTTTGCTATTATATTATTATTATGTATTTCTGTATATTTTATGCTATGAGTATTTCTATTTCAGAATGTCAAAATTGCTACACAAACTCAACCAGCGACGGCCACGACTACTACAACTACTGTGGCAGAAATTAATCCAATTATCAATACACCACCCGGCTTATCCGTTCCGCCAAGTTATGTCGCCTCAATGGAAAACTCTGAACACACTGTAAAAAATTTGAAAAGCGAACAGGAAGTTAGATCAATTGAAGATATGTCTGGATTAACTATACAAACACAGACAAGTCATCTCAATTTCACTGGTGCTGCTAGTAGCTACACACCAGTCAGTTCGGTTCCTCATATGTTTTCGAATCAGCCTCCTGTTAGTTTCACACCTGGTAAGCATGACAAAATTTTAATTGTATTCCCTTAATATAATAGTTTATTTTTTTAATTGCACAACTAAAATCAAACTAAATTTAAAAAATTAAAAGGTTTTTTTATTCAGTTTCTTTTCAAGAAAATTAAAACAATTAATTTACTGTAACATATTGCTAAGTTTCTGCTAAAGATTTTATTAAATTTTATTCCAAGATGTTTATACTTTTACATACATATGAAATTTTCAATAGAAAAAAAAGAAAATGGTAGAAATTTTTGAACTTCTTTTTAACATTTAGCTATTTAAACTGTTATTGATTTATTTACTTAATTATTTAGGCGCCTATCAAGCGACCCCAAGCATTCCTGGTATGCCAACTATTCCGGTATTACCTACAGCATTACCTACGAGCGGCACCAATTCTTATGAAGCAGCAGCACCATCTGGACCAATTAATGTTCCAAGACAGCAGACGGAGCAGGATTTTGTTCAAGGTGCAAGCATAGTTATTAATGTTCCAGGATTGCAAAGAGAACAAAATCCTGTCTATAGTGCAATGGCTGCTGGATTTAACGTACCTCAATCTCATGTTGTGACGACACCCATCTCACTGCCAGGAATGCCACCTATCACAGTTAGCGCCTCTCTCCCGCAAAACACTTCCCTCTATCCATCTGTTATTCAACAGCAAAACCAATTTTCATCTGGTATCAGCACTACCACTGTTGCTCCAACATTGACATCGTCAACATCCATGCAGTAAAGTGTATATTATTAAAAATTAAATAAAAAAAAGATGTGATTTTCACCTTAATAAAACATACTTTTAAGCATGCTGGTGAAATAAAATCGGATTAATTTGCTCGTTTTAAGCTCGGGTATGATTCGAATAAATAAAATTAAGTTTAATTTCTTTCATAAATATCAAGAATACAATATATAATAAATTTTTTAATGTGTATCAAAGAAAATAATATAATTAATATAGTATTGTAATATTGTACATAAATAAAACAATTACAAAATCAATTATATTTTACAACACAAAATTTCTTTCCTGATATTTATTCTAAAAATGTTATATATATGTACTGTTCAATTATTTATATATTAGCTACAAAGTTTCAACTATATATTGTATATATAATTTACAACAATAGAGATATATATGAAACAACAGTAGTATAGATTTTTATATTGAAAACATTTTTTATTCTAATTGAGGACAAGAGAGAGATTGTACAATCATAGACTTGTTATTCAATTTGGGAAGAGATTTTAATCCATAAAAGCAGAGTTTATTATATATATACATAATCCTCAATTAACGTTATAACAAGTACTAAGTTGATACAGATAGGCAGTAACGACACTTGAATTTCAAACAAAATTCTTAGCATCGTCAACACTCTTTTTAAATAATAATCTCGGTATCACCTAATTCCTCATCGCTTGGCAGTGTTATTTTAGATGGATCAATTAGATTAGGATCTATGAGAGGAAGTCCATGTTCCTCTCTGTAGCGAAGTTGCAGATATGCTTCTCGCTGCGCCCAGTCCCTGCCTCTGACATCGGGCAGATAAGCCATGACAGTGCATCCGAGCACAAAGACTATAGTTACGACGATGAACATAGTCACATGCAGGGTATGACGATCTTCTGCCTCGTCTGTCTCGCTGAAGCCATAACTCACCCACTTTCTCTTGACAAGTGTTTTCTCTTGACAAGTGCTTTCTTTAGCATTATCGTAATATTTCGGTGTCATCACTATCCTGCGATATATCGTCGTCTCCTTGGGTGTCATCAGAGCTAACCCTCTGCGCAAACCTTGCACGCAATTCATGCGAAATAACGCTGCCATTGTCAGTTGTATTCACCTGCTGTGACAATTGTCACGAAAAATTCATGAGAATTCCAATGCTGATTATATTATGAGAGAACCGTATACTTAGAGAGTGAGAGAAATTAGATATTTCTTTAGATATACTCGCACTCGCGTACACGTAACTCGTACATGCGAGTATACATATAGCTGTATTTTTTTAAGTTAGATTCATTAGGTCAAGTTAGATATTTACCAGCAAACTGGGAGTTGATTGTGTATCTTAAAACAATGTGAAAATTACAAAAGTGAGGAAATTCACTAGAATATCTACAATTTCATTTGTCGAAATCTAGTAAATCTGTTCACTTTTGTAATTTTCACTTCGTTTCAAGATACACAATCGACTCCCTGTACACACTTGGTGAATTATCCGATTGGTTAATAGCAGACACTTCTTGTAGATGGACATCGGCCATATATGTGTACATAACTTAAATGCGGAATAAAGGGCCAAGAGTATCCATCGAGTCGCTATCTAGCGTGATAGCGGATTCGTGGTCGATCGAGCGGTCGTATGGTGGCTCTTGCACGAACGAACGAAGGAATTGTTGAATAGCGTCGTCGGGATTGCAATTTCTCGTCGAGAGTGCGGCATATTTATGTGTCACCGAGGCTGCCGGCGGACACAAGGCCTTTAATTAAACACACGGACGCAGCGCAGCAAAATCGAGTGAGTAAACGTCGCTGTCGCAGTCATCGCCGCCGCCGCCGCCGCCGCCGCCGCCGAGGGAGGCTCGCGCGCGAATTTACACTGATAACCACAAACTCGGAATGCGTTAGAGATCGATCGACGAATTCGGAGACCTCGACCTTGGCTGCGGCGAGCTATGCGTACGAATTCCCGAGGACTGATCTGTAAAACGAGATGATGAGATGATCGAAATGACGATCCAAATGATATGAGATTGTGATCTAATGATCCCAACGTATATCTCCGCCAATCAGCATTAGATTGTGACGCGCGAAATGAATATGGAGGCAGTATAAGTGAATATGTGTTTGTGTGTGTATACATGTGTGTATTTGACGCCTCGATTGATGAAAAAAAAGCGCAAAACTTGCGACTGCAGATAAATGATGTTTTATTTTTAAGCTATGTTAAAAATTTATCAAGTCTACATTGTGTTAGATTATATGTGAAAACCTTGATATAACTTGTAAACATCTTGATATAGTTGATAATTGTATGTGGATGAATTAAATATACATAATTATAATAGTTTTTTGTTATTCTTTAGGTATGAGGCGCAAGAGTGAAAGAAATAAAGCGAAGGGATCTCCAGAGAAGAAAATCGAGAAACCGACGAGGAAGTCAACGCGTAGACGTAGCAAGAGATCGCCTTCTACTTCGTCCGAGCAAGATGCTGTTGTCGAAGACGCGACTAAAAGCGCCGCCCAAGTCAAAGAAATTGAGAAGGAGACAAGCGTACAGACGCGCCTACAAAGTAAAGAATTGGAACAGATGCCTGGGCGCGAAGAGAAAGTCTCCTCTAGTGAGAGAGACACGAAGGCGAACTCACCAGAAGATGAGGAGGATAATGGCGGCTCTGTATGGAAAGTAGCGAGGGCAGATGCGTCACCTGGCGAAATACAGAAGTTGAAGCTATGTAGGCAGCGCAACACATCAGAAGCGTCATCAGATACAGCATCATCGAGTAGGAAAAGTGTTAAGTCAAGTAGCAAGTGGCAGGAAAGTGGTGAGGGCGTTGCAGAGGAGGCTGACTCGGCGGACGAGCAACTGGTTTCTTGTACAAGAACGCTCAGTAGCGTTGAACAGCCGAACGATCCCTCCTCTTCATACCCAGGTCAGGACTCCAACGAAGAGGTAAGTGATAGAAAGGAGATCCTGCCTGAAACCACTTCAGCCAACTTGTTGTCTGACGATAAACCAAACATAGATCAGCATGGTGAATCAAATGAGGCAAATTGCGCTGCCCAAATCGTTGATAACGAACCTGGTAAGCCGGGTAGCACAACAACCGCGCTGAGTCCTAGCGCAAACGGCGATTATCTTTGCGAGAAGCCCGCTGCCGCTGTCACCATTCAGGAAGAGAAGTCTGTGGAAGATGTCAACGAAAAACCAACAGAAATATTCAGCCAAGAGACTAACGTGGAAAATGTTCATAAAGACACTAGTAGTGAGGATGAGGAGGATGATAAAGCGAAAACGCATCGTCCGGTGGACTCGTCGTCCGATTCTAACGATGAGTCGCGCCCTAAAAGAAGTATAACAAGTAGCGACCGAACGTCGCCACGTGCGATTCGCAGAAAACATCGAAACAAATATAGAGATTCATCTAATTCTGAGACACCTGATTCCGAAGACGAAACTGTTGACAAACCTTATGTCAAAGAGGAAGAGGAAGAAGAAGAGGATGAAAAACCAAGTACAGAGTATTCACAAGAAAATGATAAAGAACGATCGGTATCGCCGGAAAGAACAAACTCTCACTCAAACAATGTAGATAAAATGGAGATTGAGCAGTGTGAAACTGTGCAGGTTAAAACAGAAGAAAATACAACTGAAAAATCGGAGCAACCTGCACCAGTCAGCACTCAGACGGTCGCTCACAAGCCCGTGAAAGTCAACTTGAAGAGATCATTGTAAGAATAATTATCCTTGTGCAATGAACATCTTTTCTTAACGAAAGAATTTTATCTGAAAAAGATGTGTAATTCATATAATAGATATTACTACTAAAAAAAAGTTCTTGAATATATCGTTATTTGCAAATGCAATTTAAATAATATAAATAATATATCGATATTTAATGACAATTGAAGAAATAACCTAAACTTATTATTTCAATTCTTGTATACATATAAATAAATGATATACAGATAATTAAAAGATCACACAATAATATACAAAATTAATATATATAATTCAAATGTAATAATTTCTACGTTTTTCAGTTCGGCAAGGATATTATCTGAAAAGAACGAAGTGAAAAGAGACGATGCTGATGCAAGCGTCGACAATGAGTCCAATAGTCAAAATAAGGTACATGATGTTTAACGCTATTGGTGTTGTGAAAGAATATTTTTGTTTTTTCTTAATTTGTATTATGATGTGTGATATGTATTTCAGGAAAATGGCAGCGAACAAGAACCGAAATGTGTGCCGAGAAAACGTCGATGGGGAACGGCTCTTTCTACAGATACCGCACCCTCATACTCCATCTCGACTGATTCACTCAAGGTAACTTCGTTTTATTATGCATCTCATTTTTATTTTTGAATATCGAAATTCAATAACGATAATATCGATAGGCATTGGTTCCGGGTGCGAAGCCATTATCTATCAACGAAGTTCGTCTGTCGAAGGATGACGACGAGGACAAAGATCGTCATAGAAGTAACGATAAACGGCACAATTCCAGTGACAGTACAAATGATAATAAAATAACGGACGAAAGCTTACAGAAAAATGGCACTGCTAAAAAGGGCAATGGAAAAGCGGATAATCACATTGGTATGTAATTCGTATTCGTAATTTGTTACAATCGATAAATTTTTATCTGAAATATGCAATGTTCCAATTTTTCCTATACAGCGGCGAGGCGGAAGATATCGATCGTGAAGGAGATGCCGCATGTGAAATCGCCGAGTCCGCCAGCGTCTAAACCTACCAATATTCTCTTGATCAAGAATCTAGTTCGCCCTTTTACGCTAAATCAGATCAAGGAGCTTCTTTCGCGTACTGGCACCATCGTGGAGAACGGATTCTGGATGGATCGAATTAAGTCTAAGTGCATTGTTGAGGTATGAGTATATAAAATAAAGAATGTTACAATTATTATTGAACCATAGAGCTCAATACTTCATGATTATTCTGATATTACAGTATTCCAACGAGGATCAGGCCTTTGAGACGAGGCAGGCGCTTCACGGAATTTCGTGGCCTATGTCGAATCCCAAGAAGCTCCATGTGGAGTACGCCACGAAAGAGGACATGGAGGCTGCACGGGAATCATCCAAGGAACAACCAGTCGCTCGCAAAGCCGAGCCACTCTCATCGGATCCATGGCAACAAGATTGGGGTCGCGACGAGAAGATCAACATAACTAAGGTAAGAACTTGCACAAATAAAATAAAAATTTACACAATTTCGTTCATGATACTGCGTGAAACATCGAAGCGTTTTCGGTTAATTTAACGGGACATGTTCATATATTAGGTGACCGTAGTGAGAGAATGGGATTTGGGTAAAGAGGATGGCCAACAGCATCTCAGGGAGAAGGAACGTGAGAAAAAGGAACACGACAAGAAGCGACGCGCGAGGAGTCGAAGCCCGGCATTGGACGCGCATTTATCGGCACCGGCTCGCAAATTCAAGAAGAAGGAGGATGATCCGCCGCCAGCCAAGCTCCTGGACGATCTCTTCAGAAAGACGAAGGCGGTGCCTTGCATATACTGGCTGCCGCTTACGAATGAGCAGGTAGGTGAATTCAATGAACATCAAAGAGTTGTAAGAAATAACAATGTAAGTTAGCTAGCTCCTTCATTACAAAGTATTTAAACCTTTATCGAAATAGAATTGTAAATATAAAGTACAGTAAGATTTTTGAAAATTATTTTATTTTACTATTCAACCCCTTTATTTTGTTGATTAAAAAATTTTCCATTCCGGGGAACTTCGACTATCAAATAAATAAATGGATTGACGATGAAATACTATTATAAAATTTTAAACAATTGTATGCAGATAGTCGTGAAGGAGGAGATGCGACGGCAACACATGGCCGAACATGCGCGCAGACTAGAAGAGATGAGACGTGCTGACAGAAACAGGGATGGCCGGCGTCGACGTAGTCCGAGAAAATAGAGAAGATTAATGTATCGTCGGCAACGTACCTTTCCCTTGACCTGATTTGACCTAAACTTAAACTTGATTTAGCTTTAATCAACTCAATCTACCCCCTCAATCAATCTTGTAGTTCTAGATCCTATTGTTTTTTATTATTATGTTACTATTACAGATATATTTTTTCTTTTTTTTTTATCAAGAACTTCCAAGATGATAAATTAACATTTCAACATTTGTTGCGTTTACATTCTGATTTTGTTTTCTGGTAAGGATGAAGACATTGATTTCAAGCATTTGTTTCGTAAGAGTTTCCTTTGTGTTGTTTTCTTTCTTTATTCTGCTTCTATCCTATTTTGTCATATTTCCTCCCTCAGTTTGATTTCAAGTCGCTTACAGATGATATTATTCGATGCATGATTATCAAGAGTCCTTCCGATTCCTCTCCTCATGTCATCAGAATTAAACCATACTTCTTACAGGTCAACATTTATCTATCCCACAGAGAGCCAATTGTTAGATCAGACATGGTGTAGTGATACTGTGTATTACATCGACCACGGCAGGCGATGCTGATTTACGATCTCTACATCATGTTAAGACCATATGTGAGAGACACATCTGCTCGCAGTATCCACATGAAACATTTTACAACGTGGGAAACTCTTTGAAGAAAAAAATAAACGATACATTATCGAATGTGGAATAGACTTGACACTCATGATTGAGTAATTTTCGTTCCTTCGTTCTTTTTTTTTTTTTTTTTTACAAATTGAACATTGGCAAGTACACTTGAATGGATATGACACAATCTGGTTGAGAAACACTGTCGCTCGAACCGTAGGAGAATATTGTTGTGAAGACGTCTCGAATATAGTTTGATGGACGAAAAACAAACTGTCTCTGCATTAAATATTTTTCTCCATAGTCTATTTCGATCTTCGCGAGCTCGACAACTACCAATCATTCAACTTTGGTAGTGGCTACACTTGGAAACGTCGCGTCAGTGTTTTAATTGTGCGATAGACTAGCGCAGAACGAAGACATATATGTAAATATAACCGATATTTCATAGTGTGACACATGTAAAATTATTAATAAATCTTAAACAAAAAAGAGAATACACTACTAGCATATATAGAAATACATTTACCGCTTACTTTTTACAATACACCTATCGGAGACTTTGTTATTCATCTGTAGACGAAAAATTGAGAAGAACATGGATAAGAGCAAATACATTTATGCTTAAAACAAAGAATGTCTATTGTCTGTTATATTCATAAAATTGTATGTAATAAATTCCTAACAAAAAATATCTCGCGAAATAGAACGCGGCGGATAAATATCTGTGCAAAATACATATATAAACTTATTCGACAATTTTATTTGTATTTTTAATAACATTATCAAGCGATAATGTTATTAAAGTGATGTTTCAATCATTTTCGCACTAATTTTACCACATTCATCAGACAGGCATTGTTCTCGCCATCAGTTTTATTTAATCAACCTTCACAACACTATAAATCTTGCGCACAAACCAAAAACAGGCAAAGAAACCAATGGAACCTGAAAAAAAAAAATTATAATTGCTTTCGTTTTTTTAAATATTATAATTGTACACATAACAAATAATACTCACCAGTCAAAAGGAAGAATAAGTAAACCATGATAAATGTATATCCGAAATACAAGAACGTAGAAGTGGCGCCTTCAATATCTAATTTAGTGACGAAGAAGTGTATACAATAAATTAACAAGTAGACAGCAGTAAAACCGGATGTGAGAAAGCTGCGCCACCACCAGTGATAGTCCTATAAAAAATTTTTATTTACATCATACGATATTAAATAAAAGAAATTCAGTTGTCTTCATTATACACACACACACACATATATATATTTTTACCTCCGCACAAAGATGGAAATAACAGAGTAGAATCGTCGTCTCGGAACACGTGATAACGAGTATAAGGAAAACCAAAAAGAGAAATCCAAACATATAATACACTTGGCTTGACCTGTAAAAAATGATTTATAAGATAATGTTTATTAATAAAGATATATATTTGTAATACTTGCCAGAGAGAATTAAGTATGAAGAATAACTGTATAAATATGCAACCGAATGGCAAGACGCCACCCATTATGACACCTGGTATTGGTTGCGTGTAGAAATTTTGCTCTGGTATCTGTCGAGGAATCTGATTCGTTCGTACTGGATGTTCCAAAGCCTGCGACATTATTCATAGTATTATATATAATTATTTGCATATATTATGTTAAAATAATATTAATCAACAATTACTCTTTTTTTAAAGCCAAAATAGGCGCCGATGAATGTTAATGGTACTGACACTCCGAACCACAATGCCAGAAGCGCGATTAGAGTACTGAAAGGTACTGCGGCTGAACTTCCATTCACCCAGAAAATCAAATTCATTATAAAGAATAAGCTGAACACGATTCTGAAAAAGAAAATATAATCTTGTAATATACATCTATGTCTCGAATATAAGTGATAAAAGAGACTATTTTATTTCAAATGCAGCAAAATTAACAAATTTGTAAATGTGAGTTTTACCCGGGGCTAAGCATAGATGTAAGTAACACGTTGGATTTCCATTTTTCTCCGCCGAAACTCTTATATATCCGAGCGGCTACGTATCCCGCAGTGGTTCCCAAACAAACGTACAAAACCATCGCACAAGTCATCAGCGCGCCTCTATTAGCGGGCGAGAGGAAACCCAAGCAAGCGAATGCTACAGAATTATAATATTTATAATTTATCGTTTGATAGAGATAAAAGGAAAAAATAATTAATGTATAAATTTAATCTAATTAATGTATGTTAAACTTAAATTTTTCATGTAATCTAAAATAATCGTGAATTTAATTCTTAATTAATTTTATAAATACGATCTACCTAGTGTAACTAACGTCATGAAGAATACTTGAACACCAGATCCAAGTAGAACCGAAAGCAACATTCCTTTACGCGGAGGGCGAAATACGTCACCATGTACTAATTTCCATCCAAACTCCTCTTGTGCATCCTCCCCTGATTCTATCTGGAAGTAGGCCTGCGTTATCACAACACAGACAAACGGATCACAATTTTGTAAAAGTGAAGAAAACGTTTGGTTACCTTCACCTTTTCATAAAATATGTTATATTGTTTTGTGAAAATTAAATTATGTGCGATTGAATTAAGTTATTTAAAATATTTCTTATTATTAGTATAGGATATGCAATATTTGAATTATTAAATTAAAAGGGCATAAAATTCCATGAAACTAAATTTTGGGAAAATTCAAACTTATTATATAAGTGGAAGGTTTTTTTTGCGAAAACCATCAGAGTACATTAATTTATGAGTGTGCTCCATTTGATGTTACAAACGTTTCAAATCATTTGATCAATCAGAACAAATAAAACAAAAATTTCTTTGTCTTGATTAGTCAATCAAATGCTTTGAAACATTTATAATGGAGTTAAATGGAGTGCACTCTATAGCATATTCTTGAATAATTCTTTAGAATTTTATTAAATTTTATCTAAAAATTTTCATATACGAACATACGCGCGCGCGTTCTCCCGTATATATACAATATAGTGTGCGTGCTTGTAAGTAAAATATTTAATAGAAAAAGAGAAAGTAGTTAATTTTTGATTATATCCTTTTAATACATAATTCAGTTGTCAAGTAACGTTATTACCAGAAAGCCTTCCAGATATATATTCTCAGTATTATACATTCACTTTGTAGTAAAGTAAAAGACAGTGTGAAATACAGGAAAGATTGTGTAGCTATATTATAAGTTAAAGCTATTTGAAAGTATTTATAAAATTAAAAAGAGTGTTTAAGCTATTTGAGTAAAAAGCTATGTAAAATGATTGATTGTGATATATAAGTACCTGATTATATCGTGCGATATCTTTGTGCAGTGTGCGAAGCATTATCATTGCCACCATGCCGGAGAGGAACAGAACGATTATTAGCGAGTTAAGAATACTGAACCACTGAATATTCGTATGTGGCATCGATTCTAAAATGTAATCCCATCTGGACGACCATTTGATCGTGTTATTTTTCTGAAATAATAACAAATATACAATAATAAATTATGTGGCACATGAAATAAAGTGATATATAAAATAAAGAGTAAGTAAATTTTGCAAATTGTTATTAAGATATCCTTGTATTATCATATTATTTCGTATTCGCAAAAACTTACCACAAATTTAACGGAATACGTATATGTCACTTCAAACTTTTGTCCAACTGGGAGCTCATTGGCTGGTACCTCTAATGGTATTTGACTTTCACAATCAAATGTACCAGTATGCTTAATACTGTGAGGCACTACTTTCGCAGCTATTAAAAATACACTCATATGATTAATGCAATATTTATTAACGCATAATTAAACACTGCTGGATCAGTTTTGGTTTATGAATGCTCACATATGATACGACCACCGTTTTCCTTAAAAGATGATCCCCATTCTTCTGTAGCACCACTGTGATAAGTTATAGTAAGATTCACATGATTGAACAAATAATAAGTTTTCGGTTTGTTGTATGGACCCTAGCAACATACATGAAGAAATATTATAAATTTAACTCATAATATTAAAAGAATTCAATAACTCGTCCTATACTCACATGTATAGTACAAGTGTCTTGCTGAGATCTAGACTCTTTGGAGTAGCAACCCATAGGGAAGCCAGTACTGCAATACTGTCGCTCGTCTTCTAACTGATAACACCATGTTACTGGCATGTTATCTGACACACAAATGGAACACATTAACTAAGTATTAATGAGTTTTTATAAGTATACAGATAATAATAAAAAATCATTCTAATTGTAAAACATTTCAGGAAGATTATACAATAATCTTCATCATAAAAATTTGTTAATCAATTACAATAGAGAAACAACAAAATTAAATTAGTATAAATAAGTAACAATTTAATAAAATAACGATTCAATAAATATAACCTAAATGCACTATTTTTGAAGTGAATATTATATACAAAGCACAAGAGTTTAATATAACTTTGCTCATATTTGTCATTTGTCTTTTCTTTTTCTTTAAATTTTTTAAATAGATACATAATTACATAAATAATATAATATCTTTTTGAGATATTAATAAAATAGCATTACAAGAAATAGTTGTAACTAAAAATGTTCGAAAAAAGCGACTTTAATTGATACCAAATACATCTTCAATTGTTCAAAGATTTTTGATACTTTACCAACAATCCAATGATGTTGATAATTGACTGCTATCCCTTTCCTCAATAACTGCAACTTCTTTTCAGAGTTTTCCTCACCTCCTGTATATGATTTTATACAAGTACTGGCACATTTGACATCTTTCAAGAATTCCAACTAAAAATACAATAACATATTTTAATTGATTTCTTCAGAAACAAAGCTTTGAAAAAATTGTTCTTGGATCTTATTGCTCCTACCTTGTATAGAGATGGCCGTATACGTTCTCCGAATACAACTTGGCCCAAGTTTTCAACTGGGGACTGTGCATCTTCCGCCGTGCAGAAGTCAAAACTAGATTAAAGTTTCGCAAAATATTAAAAAATAGTTACAAAAGTTATATATTTTATATTAGAAAAAATGTAATAAAAAACAGCTTGGATATTATAATATTACTTACTGACTATATTCGTATGGTATGACATACTTCTCCGTGTTTAGACGATTTACATACAGTTTGATTTCAGACTGAAACAGATTTAAATAGGTACATAATTTTACTAACTATATATATAATTTAGATAAAAAGTATAAAGTTTAATTCGATATATATATATATACTAGAAAAATTAAATTTTAATACATTGGTCGAATAAAAGCATATCTGACAAAAATGGACTCAATACACTTTAGTTTTGACATAGAGATATGTATCTATTGGTATAGAAATTGTTACAGCAACAATTAAAATTTGATTTAAAATTACAAGTGGATAAATAGACTTAATAGCTTCAGCTCTGACATACAGAGATATGTAATCATAAAGAAACAAGACACTTGTGTCCAATTTGTATATATTGGAATACTTGTATATGAAATCAATAAGATAAGAGATTATAGATAAAATTTAGTGCGTAAAAACAATATAAAAGGCATATAATGTATGCGCGCAAATGCACCAGATACACAAACGGCAATATCCGTCGCGATCATAACCAACCGGCCGCAATTCCTGTAAATACCTTGCAGGTCGGAGTAACCTCGCCGGCCTTGCAGTAATTCACAGGCGCCAGGCCGGGCAAATAGAAGGCCGAGGCACCGTGGAATACGCATAGCGTATAAAAGATCGCCGTCGCCGTCGTCTTCGTCGTCGTTCTCATCGCCGTCGTCGTCGTCGTCGTCGTTGACGCACAATCGCTGTTCTTCTTTTAAATCCTCCTGTCGTCCCGTGTTCGCGTTTCCTGCGTAAAATATATTCTCTCCTACGTGAAAGCGTCCGATCGCATCATACACCGCGGGTTTCTTTCGTTTACGAGGGATTACGCGAAACGTCGTCGCGAGCAAACGCGTATCACATCTCGAGCGCTGCCATGACACGTCATGAGGTGCGCGACGGCGAGTATCTATCTGTCTCTCGGTGACTAATAATCACCCCAGTCATCTAGCCCCCTCCCCCCCCCCCCTCCTCAACCTCGCCATCAATGTCATAAAATCGACGCTGTTGTCAGTTTCGAATTTCGCGCCATTTAGTTGACGCGAGAAATGGGAAGCGTGTCCAGTTTGTCCACACCATTCGAGTAGACCAATCAGAAGGTTCCGTGGACAATCGAGTGTCATCCCGACATTTTTCGAATGAAATTCTCAAACATACCTATCATGATACTCGATGATATATGGACGAATCAAACCAGCGGACATCAGCTGACAGCTGAAATTTTCTTAAATACATATATAAGCTATACGTGTGTGAGCAATTGTATAAATCTTGAGAAAAAAAAAGATAATAAGATAAATGCAATGTAAGCCTCCATTAGGGCTTCATTCGTGACGAACTCCAATCCTTTGATCGTACATCAAACGTCAGCGATGTGGCGGTGATACAGTGATCTTAACGGCGTCGGTACGTCGTCTAGCAAGTCTCATTACAATCGTGATGATGCGCACAAATGTAAATTTCGCAACGTTGATTAATAGATGTTACGCGTATTTGCAATTTATACGCACCAAAGTTCCGTTTACGTAATTAGCACAGCGATATATAACAATGTTCACGATCATGTACGTGCTCTAACGACCTCCTTGCATCCAATTGTACTATGATGGGCATATTGTACGAGAAAAGGCCGCTGAAGAGGCCGAGGCTGGGCCCCCCAGACGTTTATCCGCAGGAGCCGAAGCAAAAGGAGGACGAGCTTTCGCTTACAAACGTCAAACATGGCTTTACCACTTTACCTCAGCTCGCAGATGAGTTTGGAACAGCCAGAAGTTCCAATGTCACTGCCGCCAAGGTTGGCGCGTATTTTAACGCGATCCTCGCCAAAAAGGAGGAACTCGCGACGATGCCCGACACTGGTAGGAAGAGACAGCAGATTAATCCCAAAGACAACTTTTGGCCGGTGACAGCTAGAACTAAAAACGGCATTGAAGCGTGGTTTAAAGATCTTTCGGGCAGCAAGCCACTGGTCGCTCTCGCAAAGAAAGCTCCAAACTTCAATAAGAAGGAAGAGATATTTATGATGCTCTGCGAATATCAAGTGCCAATGCTGAGAGCAGCTTGGTTTATCAAGCTTAGTTCAGCTTATACAGTTGCAGTCTCAGAGGCCAAGATAAAGAAGCGTCAGCTACCTGATCCAACCACAGGTGAAAGACAATTTTATTTTATATATTGTCAGGAAATATATAGCTATTATTGTCTTCTGATAAAATCGGAAAAATAGAGAATTATTAGCTAGGTAAATAATTTGTAAATCAATTTTACGGAACTATTTAATAAGAATCTGTATAAATTTTTTTATTTATAAAGAATATTAAATATGATTGTTTTTGCTCTTGTAGAATGGACAGGTACCTTGATAAAATTTTTGAAAGATCAATTATCTAAACTGCAAGAGTACTATCATATGGGCAATCATGTAGCCAATACATCCAACAATAGTAGTACAATAAATAATTCCTGCAACAGTAATGGGACTGCTGTGACAAATAATAGCAGTAACAACAATAATAGTAACAATAACAATGTTAATAATAATAATAATGCAAGCAATAATAACAATTCTGTCAATAATCAACCACCTACACCTACTTCGAGCAGTCAACCTGTAACAGGCAATACAATGAACGAAGAACATAAATTAGCACTTAAACAATGGCACTATTGTGTACAGTTGGCTAAATACATGTTTGAGGAAGGCTTACTGGACAGACAAGAGTTGCTACAATGGATCCTAGAATTATTAGATAAGATTAGATCTTCGCCCTCGGAAGATGGTATACTAAAGCTTCTATTACCATTAGCTCTGCAATATTTAGAGGAATTTATACAATCTGAACTATTAGCCAGACGATTGGCATATTTATGCTGTCGTAAATTAGCACATATGTGCAATAATATTGAAAGTAACAACAATCCTCAGAGTCCTTCTGTTACTAAGAACGAAGTTAATAGCAGTAAGGATACTACTGTTGCTGTCCAAGGACCATTAAATCCTTTGACAATTGCTTTCAATGATTATTTAACTTGTGCGCACCACAGAGATATAATTTACAGTTTATCTACTATAATACAGGTGAACAAAATGTGTTACTATTCTCTATGGTACATATTATGGTACATATATTAATTGTATTGCAGTATTAAATAAGAAATTTATTTTAGGTCATAACATTGGAGTGTCCTACAGCATTGGTCTGGAATAGCGTTGGGGAAGGAAAGGCTCCATCAGTTTTGAACGGCTCACCCTTAGACTATTTACCATGTCCTCCTGCAGCTTTGCCATGTCCACCAGCGAGTTCCAGCAATCCTACAATGAAACAACTCAGAATAGCGCAGGAAAATATAAAAGCACGATCTCAAGCAGCCGAAGGTAGATGGTCGTGCGACAAATGGCAACAGAGCAGTGCTGGAACGACGACTACTAAAGTGTTGGCTGCATTAGACGCTCTCGATCGGCATAGTTTTGATAGAATGGATGCTTCTAATTCACTAGATACGTTGTATGCAAAAATCTTTACACCACCCCCAAAAGATAGCTGTAACGAACGTGACACAAAGACAGAATATAATCCACAACAGGATTCAGCAGTAGTTGAAATTTTGTGCGAATGGGCTGTAAGCGCCGAACGTTGGGGAGAACACAGAGCAATGGCGGTCGCAAAGCTTCTCGAGAAGAGACAGAGTGAGGCTACTGGTGAGACTAACGATAATGATGACAAAGACAGTACATGCAGTAATGGAAGTCCACCTGTACTTCCAATCTTTCAACCCCTGCTCATGAAATTCTTGGATGTGGACGCGCCAGTATTGGATAATACTTCAACTCAATCCAAGGCCCAGTTTACGAATTTAGTTCATCTGTTCTCAGAATTAATAAGGCACGACGTTTTCTCGCACGATGCATACATGTGTACTCTTATTTCAAGAGGTGATCTTATACAAGGTAATACCAATATATATTTACTTACCTCTAAAAACTATTTGTTTATAAATTTCAGTCTATTTATTTGTTTATATGCTTATAAAGAAAAAATATATATAGATTTACATTTCAAAATCAAGAGATATGCGTTTCTCGCGCTAAACATATTTAACATAACAATAAAATGCAAAAAAAAAGAGACACTAGAACATATTAATATATTCAAAGTATGTTTCAAAGATATTTCTCAGACATTAACATTAAGAAATAGGCATTTTTTCTATCTTATTACCTATAAAATATTCTAAAAATTAACTAATTACTTAATCAATTATAAAATTATTCTGTCTTAACTAGGTCCGGTAGCTAGCAAACCTGGAACACCCAGTAATAGAGAACCAATCGATGAAGATAGTCTCTTTCCGGGTATAGATTTGAAACCAACTAAACTGGAAGTACCAGATCATGGGCGTACTATGGACTACGATGACAGTAAAATAGATGACGATTTAGATAAAATATTACAGCATATTAAAGAAGATCAACAAAATAGCATGGATGCACCAGACAGCCCCAAAGAGGATGCATTGACTGGACATGGAGGTCATGAAAGTCTCGATTCAAAGATGCCATCGAGTCATAGCAGGCATTTATTGTACACTACCCATTTCCCTCTGCCACAAGTAATTTTTTTTTTTGAATATTTTCTTTATCAAACAATTTCAGCGAATTGTTAAACTAAATTGCAACCCCATATCTCTTATATGTTTGCTGAAATCGTTTGGATACAGATATTATATGTACAAATATTTTTAATACAATGTTCTTAATATTATTAAAAATTCTTTCGCATATAATTTATAAACATTTATTGATATAGGACGAAACATGTAGTCAGCACGACTGTAATCAGCGACATGTATTACTTTATGGTGTTGGACGTGTCAGAGACGAGGCCAGACACGTCGTGAAAAAAATGACGAAAGAGGTGTGTAAACTATTTGGCAAGAAATTTAGTATTGATGTCGCAGAGGGTGGTAAAGTGAAGAAACATTCTCGAAGTGAATTTAACTTTGAAGCTGTCACTATGAAGTTTCAAAATCTAAGTTATTTTGATCAACACGTTGTGACATGGCAGTGTGCAACACAAGTTATAGAAATGCTCAACACATTTGCATTATCTGGTTCATCCTACTTACCAGTCCATGAACATGTAGCTTTTCTTTTTGATCTGATGGAGTTGGCATTGAATATATATGGCCTAATCGACGTTTGTATACAAATTCTGAAAGAGCTACCAGAAGTAGAGGCCCAATTGACAACTAGAAACAGTCAATTAGTTAGAAGTTATACCACAAATCTGAGTTTGTATGTGGTTGGTGTATTAAGAAGATATCACTGTTGTTTGTTATGTAAGTGTAATAATATCGCTATCTTACATATATATTTATAATATGTATATATTCATTTTACATTTAAATGACTGTTACAGTATCACCCGAGCAGACGACAGCAGTGTTTGATTTATTATGCAAAGTAGTGAAGCATGTCTCAAATCCAAGTGATTGTAGTTCCGCCGAACGATGCGTATTAGCGCATTTGTATGACTTATATTCGACATGTTCCCTTCTGAAAACGAAATCACACGGAGTGGAGGCATTTAGTAACGCTTATCCGAAAATTCGCGCTGCTCTTTATAGCACATTACAACCAACGCCTTCGAGCCACGTTTATAATTCGCAATTTATGGTGGATGTCTTCACTAGTCCACGAAGAGGTGGAAAAATTGAGCCTCAATGGGCGAGACAGTTAAATGAAACGCCGGCCAATCGTTACAGTTTCGTTTGCAATGCGATTGTTGCGGTCTGCAGCGAAACGGATAACGATAAGCTCAATGACATTGCTATAACTTGCGCGGAACTAACTGCATGTTGCAATGCTCTCAATGCCGAATGGTTGGGAGTACTTATGGCACTTTGTTGTTCCTCCAATAGTTCTGCTTTCTATATCGATGTATTAAATCAAGTCGATGTACAAGATTTGAGTATACACAATTCTCTGGCTATATTCACATCAATTTTAATTGGTAAGTTGTAATAAGATATTACATTTTGTATGATTATTAAATGCGAGATGTCGTAATAGCATACTTAATAATATCTGGTGCATCTTATAATTCAGTGATTTATTATATTTACAGCAAGGCATTGTTTCTCTTTGGAAGATTTTGTTGTGCATATAGCATTACCATCATTGGTAAAAACTTGTAACGACGGTCGTGGCGACATCGATATTGAAGCAGAAGCGGGTGCGCGTTTAACCTGTCATTTATTATTGAGACTCTTCAAAACTGTTGAATGTCCGCAGCCGGCTTTATACTCGGTTAGCACGAGCCCTCATCCACTTCCAAGTGGAAATACAAGAGGCATAATTTACAGCATAAAATTAAGCTGCGATAGGCACTTATTGGCAGCTGCACACAATAATATAAGAGTAGGGCCGGTACTAGCGGTGCTCAAGGCTATATTAGTCGTAGGGGATGCTACGGCCACTAAGCAGCCCCCGAAGAAAGTTGATATACCCTTGAGTCATTCCAGTAAGGGAGGTGGCCCAGCCAGCGTCGGAGTCGGAGTCGGTGTGAGCGGTAGCGGACCCGGCGAATTATCGATCAGCCACATTTTAGGGACTAGTGATATCTTAGGTGGCGGCGATGATCTCGGCCTCGATCTGGCTATGTCTTCGTCCAGCAGTAGTGCTGGCATGACAACGGAAAATGTGAAGGGATTTTCCGATTTCGCTCATCACGTTTTACGTCAGATCTGCAGTCAGGAATGGGTTCTAGAGAGATGTTTACAAAATCCGGAAGAACTCTGTCATCAAGACATGCTGTTAGATAACATGTTGATACCACGACAGGCGCAAAAATTATTACATATGATTTGTTATCCTGAAACTCCAACCGAAGCTTTTATCGATCAAAAAACTCATATTACGAATATTTTGGAGAATCTGGAGCAGTGGAGTCTGAGAATGTCATGGCTGGATCTACAACTTATGTATAAACAATTCGCGCCAGGCTGCAACGATCTTTCTCAATGGTTGGATACAGTTGCAAAAGCTGCAATTGATGTTTTTCAGTTGAATAATACTTTGAGTAGCAAACCTGATAAAAGATCGGGTTCTATATGGCTAGTTGCTCCGCTGGTTTCTAAGTTACCGAGTGCGGTACAAGGCAGAGTTCTTAAAGTAGCAGGGCAGGTATTAGAATCTGGTAATTGGTCGAAAACAGCTGGTCGCGAGAGAGGTAGATCCAAATCGCCCTCCTTGTTCAATCATCAGCCATTTTTATCATTGGTGTTAACATGTCTGAAAGGTCAAGATGATCAGAGAGAAGGCTTATTGACATCACTACATTCACAGCTTTCACAGTTTCTGAATACCAGTAAGGAGGAGAAGCATATTGGCTCTGAAGATCCTAAAACCAGAGAAGTACTGCAAGATGCACTGCAATTAAGATTCAGTCTCGTCGGAGGTGTATTTGACACGATACAGAGAAATACGACTGCTACAACGGACTGGGCAATTTTATTAGTTCAATTGGTCAGCTATGGTGTTATAGATTTAAATAATAATGCAGAACTTTTCACAACCGTTATAGATATGCTAGCAACGCTAATCCACTCTACTTTAGTGTCAGATTCGCAGTCTGAAAAAGATGAAAATAAAAAGCACTACCAGAACTTAATGAAAAAATTGAAGAAAGAATTGGGTGATAGAAATTCTCCGAGCATTCGTTTTGTTAGACAACTTTTACCCTTGCCGAAATTGGCTATGGAAGTCATCACATGCGAACCGGTTGGATGTTTGACAGATACTAAAGGCAACAAGATTGCTGGATTCGATAGCATCGATAAAAAACAGGTATATTTATTTGATTGATATCTTTGAATAAAAATATTTCTTTCTATATTATATATAAAAACATAATGTTCTTTTTAAAGTATATAATGTGTTATATTTGAAATTAGGGATTGCAAGTATGCGATTCTCAAAGAGTATCGGCATGGGAGCTCTTAGAAGGTCATAAAAATCCTGCACCACTTTCCTGGGCTTGGTTCAGAGCTGTTCGGTTGGAACGTAAACCTCTTACATATCAAAACGCGCACAAACTATTGCGATATCATACGCACAGTCAAATTCGTCAAGCTAGCCATTATTTGGATCCGCCGCCATTACCACCGGAAGATCTAGAGCCAGATAAGAAGGAATCGGAACCTGGCAAAGCAGATACTCCAATGAGTATCGATTCACCAGGACGAGTTGGCGGCAGCGTGGGTAATGCTGGAGTGGGTAATGCTAGCACTAATGGTAAAGGGAAAGCTATGAAAAATAAACGACATAATAGACGTGCGAAAGGCGCTGCTACACCTACAACGCCCATATCACAGCAAATGCAGGTGAGTTTAATTATATACGATAATATATAGTACGAGATCTTATTATTAAATTTAATATTTCTTTCTTTTATGATTAATAGCAACCACCATCTCAATTGCAACAAATGGCGTTTGCTAATCAACAAACTCCTGTTGCGCAACAACCTGGAATGTTTACTGGACAACCACCGCAGCCTCAACAGCAATGGTACGGCAATCAACAGACTCATACACCGGCGCAACAGTATGGATATGGACAACAGTTGCCGCCTGCGCCAGTCGGTGGTCCGCGTTATGAGAGACCGGGGATGAATAATCAGTCCAAGCAAGCTCTATCCAACATGCTACGCTTGCGATTACCGTCCACTCAATTCATGGGTTCGCAGCAGCAGCCACCGAATGCCGCACCGGTCGCCGGACCGGGCGCATTCCAAGGAATGCAGAGGCAACAATTTATCAGGCAACAGTTGAGAGCGCAGCACGGGGCGCCTGGCATAAATCCGCAACAAGGCATGTTCGCGGCACAGCAGCAACAACAGCAACAACAACAGCAACAAGGAATATATGCTGGAATTCAACAAGGTATATATATAAAATAATATGATTCACAGATCCATTAATCCAATATGTTGGCTCAACATATACTATTTTCTTTAACGTATTAAAACGCGCTAAACTTAATAAGCGCGATATGTGAAACATTATACTTTACAATTCTAAAATGGTTTAATAAAAAAAAAGTTATATCTTCACAATTTCGGTCGAGCGTAGTTTAAGATAATTTTTCTTTACAGGTATGAATCAGAATTATGCAGGATATGGCGGACAACAAATGATACAGCAACAACAGCAGCAGCAGCAGCAGCAGCAGCAGCAAACGCAGCAGCAGCAGCAGTTACTCCAACAGCAGCAGCAGCAGCAGCAACAAGGCATATTAAATCAACAACAAAATATGATGTTCAATCAACAGCAGCAAATGATGGCTCCGCAGAGAGGACAAGAATATATGCCACAACAGAGAATGCAGCCTGGTGCTACAAGGCCACCCTATTTACAGGTATGTTCATATTTATACAATATTTATAATAGTCGATATTGTAAGGAGATAAAAAATAATTAGAGCTCAAACATAAGACCTACTCGCTATGTATTTAATTCTTTTAATTGATAATGTTTTATATGAGACGTGAAAATTACTAATTGTTTTGAATATTTTTATTAAAGTGGAATTTACAAAATTGTTAAAATTTGAGTGGACCATGTTCGAATCAATATGTCTATTTTCTATAATTTCTTAAGCATATCAGCATAGCAGAGTATTATTGTTAAAACATCACACAGAATATACATGCAGATGTATTTATAAAATTTAATAAGCGTGCGTTAAAAAAGATATATCATTACTCATTTAGGCGCCGAACGTAACAATGAATGCAATGGGACCAATGGGTGGAGGGGTTCAGAATCAACCTGCTCCTCCTTATCGACAATCTGCTGGGAAACCGGGTGCAGTTGGGGTGACGGGAGTAGGAGCAACCAACGTTAGCTTGCAGCAAAATCAACAGTTCCAGCAGGTACGCAAATTAAGACTATCGGTGGCAGCATAATATCTCTAAAAAATTTTCTGAATTATTGTTATTAATTATTCTTACATATATAGCAACAGGCGATTAACCAACAACGCATAAGGCAAGCACAAATGTTGGCCATCCAACAGCAGCAGCAAGCGCAGCAGCAAGCGCAGCAGCAACAGCAGCAGGCCGCTCAACAACAACAGCAACAGCAGCAAGGCGGTGCTGGCGGCCAACAACCAACCCCTCAACTCGTGACACATTTGCAGAGGCATTTGAGTCAACCACCACAACATTCCTATCAGCATCAACCGCCACCTTATTGAAAATGTAAAAAAATTTTCCAAAGAACTTCATAAAATGTGTATTAATATCCGTCGTAATATAAATACTATAAATACTTTATACGATCATTATTGTATCGCGATTGAATATCGACGATTTGCTTCTGTGTGCTCGATAATGTTTAAAAAAAAGTGTCATTTGATCAAAATAAAGTTATTATGACAATTAAAATAATCACGCGCATACACAATTATTTAAAACATATAATACGGAAATAAAAATACGCAAAAAAAGAGAGAGATTGCGTTATTTTTTTAAATATCTGCGTCTAATAGCGACTTCTAATAATCGCTTAAAAAGTAAGTAGCATGTAATCTAGATTTATTATAGTCTACGACTTGAGAATCGATTATATCGATTGTACGACGCTCAATCGTGATTGGTTCGCTGCTTCGACCGATACTTTCGAGAGAAATCTTGCGATTCTCGAAAGTTGAAGTCAGTTAGTAACGGGCGAATTGTGATATCGTGTCGCTCCGGAATTTCTCGCGATTATTACCGTCGAAAAGTGAATTTCGCGCGCGATTCACTGTCGAGAGTGTTTTAAAGTGGCGTCGTAATGTGAACATAGTGCGTGCAACTTTTAAAATACGCGATTTCGGAAATATCGGCTACCATGGTCCGTGTGCTCGCGAGTCCGACGAAAGACCTCTGCATATTTCGCGTCATTTCCTCGCCGAAGTAAAAATGTAGCGAATGCACAATCATCGTTGGGTATGCAATCGTTATTGTACACTAATATCGTGATTCGAGTATCGCTGATTTGCTTCTTTGTGCTCGACAATGATCAGGATCAGGACTCCAGTTTTCTTGAGCATGTACGAACAAGTTTCGTATACGAAAATGATGATTTCAAATGTACAGTCACATCTGAAAATCGTCAGCGAACTTGAGAAAATTGGAGTTCAAAGTAATTATGGGTGTGGTCGATTTAGCGCCAAAAGTGTTTCGAAGAAGTGTTTGATTGACCGATCAGAACAAAGAAATCTTTGCTCCTTTTGTCCTGATCGATAAATTAAACATTTCGAAATATTTGTAATGTTAATTCGATCGCATCCAACGTTTCATAATATATGTAACAAATAAGCGTAAATAACGATATTTAGAATAAAGACAACATGGAGATAAAAGTATTAGAGTGTCTCATTGCGCCATCTTTCGAACATTTACTTCTAATGACTGCTTGCAATTGAAGTAGGAGGCACATCTATAGATACTATACATATACAGTCTATAGCCGGAGAATCGATATCGATTGTATGACGCTCAACTGTGATTGGTTCGCTGCTTCGATCGCTAACTATCGAGAGAAATCTTGCGATTCTCGAAAGTTGAATTCAGTCAGTTACGAGTGCGCGTCGCGTAGAATTGTGATCGTATCGCTCCGGCAATTTCTCGTGATTATTACTGTTAAAAAGTGAATTTCGCGCGCGATTCACTGTCGGGAGTTTCAAAGTGGCGTCGTAATGTGTGAAAGTACTGTATGAAAGTACTGTGTGAAAGTGACGATATCAGAATACGCCGATATCAGAAGTTCCAGCTCGGCCTCTGCGTACTTCACCAGCTTCTTATCGAGTGCATCGCAACAAGGTAAAACTTCAGTATAACGCTCCTCCGATTTTATTTAAATTTTAAGGATTGATGTATTTTCTCTCAATGCTCGAAAGTTATCGTCTCTTACAAAGGCTTCTTCATCCTATACGCCTGCTAATAGTTGTGCTAATAGTTGCGCCGAGAATAGCAGTGCCGTGGATGCTGGCTCCATCTATCCCGGTATATATATTCAACATCCGGTTTCCGGCAGTAATCCAGTGTCTACGCCACTGCTATTTTTCTAACGTTTTTGACCCTACGATGGCAAACGCTTGCTTACGATGAGAAGGTTAGTCCTAAGAAATGGTAACTAGATAAATTCAAATACAATATTAATTGAAAGCTTCCTAATTCCAGATAACTCTCAAAATTTTAAATAAGAAAGATCAGATAGCTACGGGCATTTCGACGTATAGGCCACGAGTCGGTTAAATTGAGTCGATACATGATCATCGCGATTTTGTTGACAATTGGTCATGTTAGGATTTTCACTTATTTCCTAAAACATACTTGATAACCGAGAAACTCTTGATGGTAATACTAATCTCAAAGTTGAAATTATCAATTGCGCGACGATGTTTTATCGATAACATATCAAATAGTTCTCTATCTCTTCATGAGAGATGGAGATGACATTAACTTTTTATTATACGAAACCTCATTCAAGTCTTTATTACTTTAATGTGTAATTAACTTTATTTTGTCATTATATAAATGAACCGAGCTTTTAATTATCATTTTACTGCAAAGATCATGTATTATTGATGTATTTTGTGCACATGTATATAATTTCACTTTATTAAAATGAAATTGTATATATAATATAGAATACATTTAAAAGTTGCACATAATAATAACAGTACGTTATTATTTATACAATTTAATGTCTTTCTAATGAAATATATCAAACATATTACTCTTATTTTATATTGAATTAAGCTATAAAAGTATCGATTGCTAACAGGTTCTATTTTTGATTAATTATCAATAAACTTTTTAGTTAAAAAAGTTAATATTAAATTTTATTGTGCAGAAAACTATTAAAAATTAAAAAATAAATTGCTTTAGTAATTTATTATAAAATTGGTAAATGAAAGATAGAAAATATTAGAATATATATTTATATATTTATTTTTTATAAATTATTTGATGGACTTTATTAATAATAAGTTTAATGATCAAAATATTTTAAGAGTTATTTAGCGATATCGGAATTAATATTCAAATATAATATTATCTTATTTGCATTATGTAAATTTGTTGTAAACTTTTTCTGACAATTGATTAATATTTTTAATTTTTAAGCAATTCTTTCTTTCTTCTTGTATCTTTTTGTGACAATTTAACATACAAAATTAAAATAGCGTAACAAATAAAAAATCGCAAATCTTAAAAGACTTATTCCAATAATCTAAATATATTTAACATGTTATTGCTTTTGGTATACTAAGAAAGCAATATCTTTCATAAAAATATCATATTTATAGTTTATACATGCCATAATGTTTTGAATAACTTCTTGATAAGCACATTGTGCACATTTGTGCAATTTCATGTAAATATATCACAATCTTATACGAAATAGACGCAGTTTGGAATCTCTATTAAATTATGAAAGATATTTTTCGCAATTTCCAATATTCTCGATATTTTACGTATCGAATAAAGACGAGGCCGTTAAAAGATGAATTTAAGTCGGAGTGCCTTCGTTTTACCGTGCTCGCTACTTATGGTACACGAAATAAGCGCGAGCCTTTATGCCAAAAACAGCGAGCGGTAATCTCGTAAATGCGATTGGCCGTTGATGCCAACCCGACCTAGACGGTATCTGATTAGAGTCGAGCTCGTAGCTCTCATCCCAAGTTTCTGCGGACTCTTCGGAAATCGCAGACTACATCGCAGAGCACAAAACATCACGGGCGAATTTGGAGCCTGCTCGCGAAACCTGATAAGCCGGTGCAATATTTTTCCTAGATGCATAGAACGCGTATGACTTGGAATCCTATTTCTGCCTCGGCGCTCTGATTTTTATATTTCGTGCGATGGAATATGGCTCGGTAGGATATATTTGATACGCTATTTAATAGGTCTGTTGTCTTCAACTCTACATTTTGCGCTTGTATATTTTATTATTAGTTCTATTAATATCAACTATATTAATTCTCTTAAAAATATCGCGTTTTATTAAAATTTAATACATTTAAAGAATTAAGTTTAAAAAAACTGCGCTATTTCTTTAAAAGAATTAATATAGTTGACATTAATAGAATTAATAACAAAATAAAATATATACGAATGCAAAATGTAAATTCGAATATTGACGAAATCATCCTAGAATTTAGGATAAGTAGTAAGCACGGTAAATGAAGGCACTCCGACTTAAATTCATCTTTTAACGGCCTCGTCTTTATTCGATACGTAAAATAACGAGAATATTGAAAATTGCGAAAAATATCTTTCATCATTTAACAGAGATTCCAAACTGCGTCCACTTCGTATAAGATTGTGATATATTTACATGAAACTGTACAAATATGCATAATGTGCTTATCAAGAAATAATTAAAATTATATTTCTTTCTCTTTTTCTCTTTATCGATATTTTAATTTCGATATTTGCGTTAGAATATGCGTCAGAATATCACGGCATATATTATTTATTATAATTAACAAGATAATAAAATGAAACATTTGGTACACACAGAAAATTAGATTTATTTACATTTAAAAAATTTTTCATTTAAGTTGCTTGATATTAACGAGTCTTTTAAGTTAAATTGAGTAATTGTCAGAAATGTACGATCAGTGCTAACTATAATTAACTATACGTCGAACTGCCCGTATAGCTATCTGATTTACTTATTTAAAATTTTGAGAGTTATCTAAAATTAGGAAGCTTTCAATTAATATTGTATTTAATTTTAAAGTTTTTAGAGTTATCTGAAATTAGGAAGCTTTCAATTAATATTGTATTTGATTTTAAAAAGAAAAAAAGAGTGACATGAAAGTGAAGAAAAAAAAAAAAAACGCGAACTGAAACAAGCGAATTTTTCGGGTCTATCTCATGTGTGACATTTAGTTTCTCTCTCTCTCTTTTCTGTCATTCTTACAATTAGATTATATATGCGGAATTTTTGGTATAAATCGATTTTGATATAATTAACAAAATTAATGATCACAGTTAATGATTCTCGTTTTTGTGCTTAATCGCAAAATAAATCTCGGAAGTTACCTTTTAGCTTTTTACTAATATTTTTATTGATAAGAAAATTGAGACTCGAGAAATCGTAAAAATTGTAAGGAGCATGCGCGATGTCCCTCTCATATTCAGGCGGAGTATATAAATTATTTGTGATGCTTATCGGCCATGTAGACGAGACATGTCTTATCTCCGTCATTGGAGATGGCTCTACTAATTGGACAAATCTTTTCGTCGGCTGCATGACCGAGCATTAAGTTCCCAATTACCTTAGCACTTCGTAAGAAAGTAAAAAGCTACCAAGATTAAGATACTTTAGATACAGTAAAAACAGCGTAGTGAAAGAGATATAAAAATCATATTATTCTGAAAGAATAATTAGAGCTTCAATATCGGTGCGTGTGATTGCGTCGTGTATAATATTGATCATTTTTTTTTTTTTTTCACTTAACGCGTGTATCTAACAATAAGTTTATATTGAAAAGATTCTACCGTAAGGAAAATAAATTCGTTCTACCGGAAATCGTTGAATGACAGACGAAAATTCGACGACGTCGCGTCCTGTATGTCCCACTTCGTGGTATACGTGGCAGTTCGAAGATATTCGCGAGTTAGATATTCGTTGTTTTTAACAATCGCGGAATCCACAGGATCGCCAGGGGTACGGCGAGGGAGAGCGAGAGGATCGGGGTCGAGAGATATAGGAAGGGTGATGGTTGGCTTTCCTCTGCCCGGCCCGGCCAGGCCAATATTTCAAACGGCTAGACATTCGGAAAGAATTGACAAGGTACGCGCGCGTTCTCTCCTTTCGCAAAACAACCCTTTCGTCCGCGGGCCAGGCTGGCGTCGCGGCGCACTCCCTGGTAGAATCGGGGGGAGGAGGGCGCCGAAGGAGCCCCGCCGGCGGCCATCTTGTTGTTTGTGCAACCACCCTCGGCCGTCACACTCGCACCCGTTGTACGGCGCCACCCTCCATCGCGTCCCATTGGCGCATTTAATCGCCAACAACCGGCTAATGTCGAAAAGCGGATTAATTCTTAAGGATAATTGGAAGGGAATCGTCCCGACTGCATTTATACAGAAAAATAAGGGGATCGGGAGGTGGAAGCGGTGGATGGGCAAGAGTGGAAAGCGAGTCATTGGTAACGCGCCAAGTTTCGCCTCCTTCTGTCGCAATCCGCGTATTTTTTTTTTTTTTTTTTTTTATTTTTAAATGTGCAAAAATACAGAAATAATAATAAAAATTTATCTTTTGCGTGGCAAAATAGATGATATGCGAATCGTTTTACATTTAAAGCGTGTTTCCAATTACAATACCAATTCTTGGATACAGTATTTCGACATTATCTCGCATCTAATGCGGCAATAAATTAAGGGTAAGAATAAACCGTAACTCTTATATCTCTGTAACAAAAAAAAAAAATTGCGATTTTTTTTTTGAGAATTTATTTAGATACAGCGAAATTAATTACAGCAACGGAATAAGTCACGTGTCACATTTGCCGGATTCCGACGATTCCAAGCATGAAAGATCCTGTTTTCCGGGAGGAAAGCAAATGCAATTTGCAGGGGCAATGCTCGCGTTTTATTCGCGCCATGCGAAAAAATATTTTCGCGCCATACCAGAATTGTTTTCGCGGTCGCGCGCGGATTTAACGGAAAATGTCCCCGGGCGTGAAAGCGCTCGCTTTTAACGCGTCATGTGTAGTCCGCGACTCGTAAATCCGGCCGTGTCGATTTGAAACGCCCGGTAGCGCGACGGAGGACGCCGATAGAGCCCCTGATAGAAAGCGAGGGGGTCAATAACCTGATGTTCCCACCGCTTTTTCCATAGCCGCGAAATGGATGTGGAGGCTCGTTGTGGCCGGCAGCCGAAAACGCGCAAGTATTTCTTCGACGGAGATGATCGAGTTTCGCCGCAATTGAAATTGATATTTTTTTTTTTACACGGCCGCTGTCGCGAGCGAAATATTTTCATTGAAACGCGTCGTTAAATGCTCGCAAATTTAAAATATTTAATATTCTATATAATTCTACGTCTGATAAGTTATTTTTTCTCTTTTGAAGAGATAATGATGTCTTTAATTTAAAATTAAATGTTTAAATTATTAAATGTTTAGCTTTTCCTCAGGGAATGTAGCATTCTTGCCATAATTAATAATTTTATGACTTTGGCAGTAAATTTAATTGTAATACATTTATGGATCATCATTTATAATTAATCAATTTATGAAGAAATATATATAATATTTCTATAATCATAATATATTCTTTTTTAAATAGCACACAATGCTCTTAATTCTTGAGAATAACATTTTTACAATAATAACTGTAATTAATAATTTTTTATCCGAAATGAAACTATATAACATTGTGATATAAAATATGTGTGCACGATTGTATTAAACCATCTAATGTTTGATTTTGAAATATTATAAAGTCTTTTCGGCTCGTTTTGACGAACATTGAGGAGATTCAACAATAGAATTGAAAAGAGAAAAAGAGAGGACTCTTTTTTTGGAAATTCCAATAGTGAATCTTGTTAGTATTATTAAAGCTGGCGAAATTTAGTAAAGCAAGATTGACTTTCGGAGCACTTTAATATTTAGCGATTGAATTCCTCGAGTATAAACTGACATGTTATGTAATGTATATGGCATTGATTAACTCGTGCCGCAAACTGAGAGAAACTAAATATAAATATAAATTTAAATAATGGAAAAAAGCATAATTTTTGTTATTCAAGATTATTGATTTAATTATATTACGATATTAAGAGCATTGATAAAATTGCAAAACGACGCGACGATACATGGCACGGTAACGGAAACAGTCATATATATTTTTTGTAAGGCGAGAGAAATAGAGGAATAATTTTTTCTGTTCTGAAAAAAACAACGTATAAAGAACGTGCCTTCGTTCTTGGATCGTTCGCCGATTGTTGAAACAGAACGAGGAAATCTCCTTTTGCGGTATAGACAGTGTAGACGGAAATCGTAAACTCGCGAAAGGATCGTGCGACAGTCCGGAACTCGTAGAAACGAATGCGGAAACGGGACGCGGAAGAAGAAAAGGGAGCACTAGCTTTCTCGGGGATCCTTCGTGATGCGGGATGAGGCGGGAAGGGATGCCGCGAGGGTGGCCCGATACGGCACTTTGAAACTTTTCCACTTTAACAATTATGAGCCAGAATTGAATACAGCTTGGTCCGATTGTGAATTCGCTCGATTTGCTGTTCTTATCGCTATCGGCCGCCTCCATAAATAACGTGCGCGATTTCTCGGAGTTTGGAACGATAGTGCTCTCTCGATCAGATCACGGCATCTTCATTCTTATCCGACGTTTCCCTGACGCATTATATAGGTTGCATTTATGAAATTTAATACGGACGAGGGGCACATAGAAATTGAAAAGATTGTCGGAAGATTGTGAAGATCGAAATCGTTACCAAACGACAAAAATTTAAAAAATCTCCGAAAATTTGTTCAGTTCTTTAGTCTCTTTTGTTCCAAAAAAAGAAATGTATATTTAGTAATTAATTCTAATTTCAATTATAATTAATTAATTATAATTTTGCACTAATATACGAACACTATCATAGATTTTGTTTCCTCTTTTGACCAACGAACATATTAATAAAGCATGTAATAATATCACATTTACATTCTACACGATATTATATGTAACAGTAAAAAAAAGCAGATTTAATTAAAGAATATTATCGCATTTGTAAGAATAGTTTTTGATAGCAAGGCGATACCGTGTATATACAATACGATATATGAAAATTTAGTTGTTTTATACAACACGTTGTTATGCTGTCTTGTCATTCGTGTAGTGAGACTTGAGCGGAAGATCATTCTGTACGAGTAATTGAAGATCAACCTGCGCAATTAATTAACGATTAATGATTAAAGTATAGACATGCAGAGACGGCTATTTATCAAAATTGCTATTTCTTGCGATATATTCGTTTGAGATAGGAATCAAAGCGACTGGAAATGCGAATTTTATGCAATAATATACCAAAAAAATATCAAGAATACACAAAAAACAATATATAATATATAAAATAAGATATAGAATAATATATAAAATATCAAAATAATTTCGTACCTTTAGCAATTTAATGACTTAGTTGTTAACACGTTGAGTGCCGCGTGGGCCACGTTGGATTCTCCACTCAGGCTATTTAGGTTATTTTGCTAGAAGAAGAAACAATATGTCTTTAAATATGTATTAATTAAATAAAAGTATATGTTTTATTTAACGCATATTGTACGCTACCTTTTAACGGAAAATACTGAAGAGAAATACGTGACGACACCGAATACCGATACATCAGCTTTAATACGACGGACACACACTGACACAGGACACACTCACTCGCGAAACGAACTTTATATGACAAACGCGATTTTACGCACAATCGGGAATCGAGACTAGCGCCCACGACGACTGCGCCTCTATGTTATAACACAAGTATCACGCTTCGCGGGGGATCGCGTTCGGAAATCTACTCATCAGAGTTCAGTGATTTTGATTGACTAATCAGGACGAAGCACTCCTTTCGTTTTCATTTATCAATCCAAGGCATTGAACTCTGACGAGTAGATTTCCGAACGCAATCCCCCCGCGAAGCGTAATACTTGTGTTAAACACATAGAGGCGCGGTCGTCCGTGTGCGTTAGTCTCGATTTTATGTAAAATCGCGTTTGTCGTATAAAGTTCGTTTCGCGAGTGAGTGTGCCTGTGTCGGTATTTCTTTTCGGGAGTGCGTTAGTATCGGTCGTGGCGTAATTTTCCGCTGTAAGAGAATGTACCGCGGGGGCCGTCGGCCGCTTCCCGATCGCGCGCGAAGCTGTGTCTTGTGTCCGTCATATTAAAGTCGTTCGTTCGTTCGCGAGTTAATGCGTCGCGTGTCCTTCTCTTCGGTACTTGCAGCGGGTCGGTAGACAAGAAAGAAGTATCGCGAGGGCACGGTCGGCCGTTTGCCCTATTTTCAATCGCGTGTGATATTGCGTCCGTCGTATAAAGTTAGCTTCCCAAATATATCGATATTTGATGTCGCGTAATTAGGGCGCGGAGGCAGTCGGTCGCTTCTCGATCGCGCGCGAAAATTGTGCCTTATATCCGCCATATTGAAGTTCGTTCGCTCGCGAGTTAATGCGTCGTATTTCTCCTCGGTACTTGCAGCGGATCAGGAAAAAAAGTATTGCGAGGGCACAGTCGGCCGTTTTGCCCTATTTTCGATTGCGCGTGGTATTGATATTGTGTCGTATTAATTGGTTTCACTTCGCGAGTGCATCGGTATTTGGTGTCGTCGCGTATTTCTCGGTATTTTCAGTTTAGAGGTAACGTACAATATGCATTATAAAATAAAACACTTTTATTTGAATAATACATATTTAAGGACATTTTTTCTTTTAGCAAAACAATCCAAATGGCCCGAGTGGAAACCGGTCCAACGTGGATCACCGGTGGCCTGCGCGGCGGCACTCACTGCGTTCCTTCCATCTGAATTTACAACCAGGTATTTGGCTGTGTTCGAATACGATATGGTCGTTTCATTTATAATTATTGGTATGTTGTTTTATTTTATTTGTAAAATTAACTTGTACCGATTTGCTTTCATTTAGCTTTATTTTCCATTTCTTGGTCCATTTGTTGATAACGTTTACAGCTTTTTGTAATTAATTTGTTGCTTCTACTTCCCACTGCTAGTATTGCAGTGTCGTCTGCAAAGGTTGAATGTTGAATGTTGTTCTCGAAAACCAATTTATATTACGACAGGTATTAATACATCTAATGAAATCCTTTGGAAAATTTTATGCACATAAAATTCGCTTTCAAACAGTAATAATAGAAAAATACTAACTTGTATGCGATTCCATTTACAATGTGCAGTCCTTCGGTCTTACGATGTCCTTCGACATTACTTGTTCGGTGAATAATGGTTCTTGTAATTCTTTTTTGGTAAAAGGTATACTTTCTCCTTCTGATTTATTTGCATTATGTGTTTGAATTCCTGAAATTTCTGGTTCTGGTTCTTCTCTCATCATTCCTCAATGTGGTGATAATGGTAGAGGTCTTGGATTAGCGTTCCTTTGTCTTGCTTCTTCATCTTCTGGACATTCCTCAATTTTATCGTATAGAGAATGTATTAGGTATATATTTGTTGAAGGGTTTCCAGATAAAGCATCAGCATTGGCATTTATTCTTCTCGGTTTATAATAAATTATTTCATAATCATATTCTGCTAATTTTATGATTAGTCGATATATATTATTCGATTATATACTGACTTGACACACTTCTGTTACCATATAAAAAAGTTGTAAACCGATTTTTTCTTTTATATAAATTCTCGTAAAATAATATTATTGTTATTATATAAAGTCTCCAAAGTACACATGTAAGGCGAATATAAGACTCGTTTGTGCTTCTTTTAAAAGTTATTCCAGCCCGAACAATTCACGAGTTTTATAAATGTTTGGTCGAGGATCGGTTTTATTGGTTGATTTATACTTAGAATATTTAATTTCAAATTGTATTGTTATTAATTTATAAGTTATTGTTTTTGAATTTGGTTTTGTTTTGTTTTTTAAATTATGTAATTGGATAAGGAAAAGGATCTTGATTGGATTCTAAAGTTTTTTTGATTTGGAAAGTAATCCTTTTTTTATTTGTACGCGACGACCTCCTTTTTTAGGCATCTAATAAAAGATCAAGTATTAGAATTTGAAATCTGACTATGTTGAATTGTTGCCATACCATTGTCAGCGACAATTAATGTTGTTGCCACACTATTGTCAGCGACAACTAGTCAATATTCAAATTGTATTTTTAAATTAAGATTTCTTTTACTACAAGGATTAATTTTCCAACAAAGATTAAGATTTCAAAAATACCTTTTAATTTCAATTTTAGTGGTTGCAATTTTAAAGATTTATATGTTTATCTGATTGTAGATTTATCCAAAAGACTTATTCAAAAGGATAAATTTTCTATCTCAAACTTTTAATTTCGATAGTTATACGTGGACGTCACACCTTTCCCCTTTAAGTCATACATTGTAATGTATAGGGCCCGGACGTTTGGGCACGGAAACCGGGAACGGGTTGAGAACCGTTGCGTGCGAGTTAGTGTGAGGTAACATACTGTAGTGGAGGGCCCCTACTACAGTTGTATTGCTATCTCACACCAATTCGCACGCAGCGGTTCTCGGCCCGTCAGTAATGATTTTTTCTTTCATTATTTATTTTTTAATTAACGCCTTATTACTAAAATTTCTTCAGTTAGTATTAATATTGATCGATTAATTAAGAATTCTTCTATACAACTTCTACATTTATGTGCCCAACTGTTTGATTAATAATTGTTTTCTACAACCTACACATGTTATTAGATTTCTTGTATTTAAAGCTGTTCTCATACAAATTGAACGCCATGTATCATGTCGTCTAAATGTTTCATGTTGATTTAAACCTAAATAACAATCTTCGCACAGACGTTTTTTTGGATACGTTTTTTCACATAAATTATTCCATCGTCTTGAAACTTAATCATAGGCAGTTCAGAAGTATTTTGTAGATTTCAATATGTTCTTCGGGACATATTCCATCTATTGATCTATAATATTCATTTTGCTTTTCCTCAGGAATTTCTTCTTGAAGCCGCATTTTTTAAAAATATTACATTCATTTCTATTACATATTTCTTAATTTAATTATTACATATTTAACTATTACTAAATATTTATTATAATTGAGGACAAAGAGATTCATTGCGGATAGGATTATTCATTGTTTCATTTTCCATAATAATGTTAGGATAATGCGATTGTGATATGTTTAATGTTTTATGTACTGTTTATTAGTTTTTGTGTGACATGTTGGTTCTTCATCTTTTTCATTTTTTCTTTTCTTTGTGGTTGATTCTTTTGCCAAATGTAATAATAAGTTTGTTACTGAATCCCGTAAGGTTCCAATAAAATGGATTGACCATCCATATATCATATCAAGTGCGTAGCCATGTATTATTGTATCGATTATCAATTTTATGGTTCTAATACAAAAGTATATTCCAATTAGTCCTGCGCTTGCATTGTCGAAAGAAATAAACGTTCCCCAAATTCTTTTCCAAGTATTTTCAGTGATTTTTTGCAAAGAAGTTATCCAAGAGAAAGAGATATTCCTTTTGTGGCATTATTGGTTCTCCTCTTCTCGTGCTATGGGTGTTTAAGATTCCATTTTTTTTTTCTGCTGGAAACATTATGTGATCTCTTAAATTTTCGAGATCATTGCTGCTGTATATTCCACTTGCTGCCAATGATCCAGGATCATTGTAATGCCATGTAGGTTTAGTCATTGGTGTCATAGTTACTGGAGGTTCTACGCTCAATTCTGAAATTGGCTATCTTGTATCATCTATTATTTAAAAGGTACATTGGCGGAATTATCCTATTACAGGTAATTTGTATTCCTGTTTTAAAAAGAATATGTGTGCGTGGTGTCAGGAAGTATGTTTCATTTCCTTTCAATTCTGGTAATTGTTGATAGCATTCTTTTTCATGACGAATTTTAACTTCCACTGGAGTACATTTTATAATATGTACAACTTCTCCAGAAATTACTGCCATATATATCCAGGTCCTTTCATAATTTGATAAGTAAATTCGTCTGGGGAATGTATGACTAAACAGAGCGTTTTTCATTATTTGTCTTTCCATATCACATCGTTGTTTTAGTACGTCTCTGTATAAATGATTTATTTGTGTTCGTATGCGTTTTTCTACGTAAACAAATTTGGAATTAAATAAAACGGAATAATGTAATATAAACAAAATTATGCGTTGCAGGCATTGCATTTCCCAGGGCGTCGCTTTGATTCGAGGTCTCGAAGCAAATCCGCGATACCTAATAAAGCCACGTTTTTGGCGAGCGCAGTCCCGTCCCGTAGCTCCGACCGAACCCGAAAGCTTCTGATAGTGGCTTAGCCAGGATCCGCCAGTCAGTCGACGGATTAGGGTATCTCTCGGCGGCCGCGCGTAATCTCTCCCCGCCGCCGGACATTTTCGCCATCCAAATCGTTTATCGTCTCCACGCTCCCGTTACGTCGACCGTTTGAACGCACTATCGTATAACCGTGCGCGTTCCCGTGTCGTCATATTTCTCCTTTATCCCGCATATCCCTGCAAAACAGGCTCTTCCGTGCACGAAATTACTCATACGCCGCTAGCTGCACCGATTTTCGCGTTTTTTTTTTTCTCTTTATTTTCTATTTATATCGGAGGACTCTCAGCCTTTCCGTGTCGATTGCTTTTTCATTATTGAAGATATAAAGACAATATACTAAAAATTGTTTCACTATAATATTCACGAGTGATGATTTCTAAAGATGCTTAGAATCAAATATATTTGGCCTCGCATTGTGAGTTTTTCGTTAATTTAAATTTTCTATACATTTCAAGCGATTTGTGCAATTTGATTAATATTTTATTGTGTAATAAGATACCAAAATATTTTTTTCGGATAGACATATATCCTATTTTAATATTTCTGTAGGACTATCTTCTTATATCTGTAGGTCATTGGATCTACATCCATGATCTACTTCGAGGAGCCGTTCAAATATCAGTTTTTTATTCACTATGTATTTCCTATTCTTATTTCTTATTTCTGAGACCCGCGTATTCCACATTATCGGCACAACAATTCCTAAACGGCATTTATCAGTTGAAAATTTAGATATATTTGCAACCTGGTTTAACATTTTTAATTTGTGATATTAAATTTCGATTTTTAAATTCTTTTGACCCATTATCACATGGTTTACTGCGGTTAAAAAGTATAAATAATTATCTTTTTGCATAAAAATTTGAATATTATACTATGCTTTTGTGTACGCGTAATTATTTGTTTTTCATTTAACTCGTTTACTTCATTAATGTTTATTTCAAGGATTTGTATATTTGTATACACCTTATCGCTTTTTCATGGAAATGTTTAACATCCAGGCGATATATTTTTTAGTACTTCAACGAATTTCGACCCACTTCTCTAGAGAACGACTCCGGGGGATTCGGTAGGAGAAAAAAATTATGAAACTAAAATAAGATTTAGCTTCTCTATAGTTCAGAAAAGCGAAAAAAATTGTTATGTGCTTTGATGTCTTCTGTGATTTAGTTCTCTTCTTTTGCTTACTTTACTTAATTCAACCATTTAATTTGAGTTACGGGGAGCTATATGAGTTAATTATCTGTCACAACTTGTAGAGATTCTATTGTTGGTTGACACGACTAATTAACTTGTGTTGCTTGCTTTAGTTAAATTTCATTTAACCGTCGGTGATAGCGTTTAACTTAACTCAATTGTTATCTTCATTTTCCGAGTCTTCATACTCTTCTTTCTCATTGAGATTGTCATCATCGGTATTATTACTTGGTTTATTATTTACTCTAATGTTTTCTTGGATCTTGCAGCTTTCATTTCCTTTCAGAGATTGTCATTTTCTATTTGGTCTTCTGTCAAATTATCGAGTACCTGTAAAAGACTGGTTGATATAATTAGTGATGAATGTGAAAAAACAGTATTATCTGAATTATTAATATTTTCCATTGATTTTGAATTAAAAGATATTTCATCTCTACTGTTTTTAATAATGTTTCTTGTATTGTCAAATATGTTTTCAGAAGCTAAAGATTCTATTCCATCTTTATTTGTTATTAAATGTTTTTCCAAGAATTGATTTATGCGCGTCTCCCTTTAATTTATTTCTTATTGCTCGCAACTAAATTAGTTTGTTGTGTTGGTGCCACCATGCTTTTTCGCAACCCTCAACAAAATATACAAAAAGAATATTTTCCCCATCGAAATTTGGTACTGCTTTCAATGCGTCTCTTATTGAAAAAATGTAATAGATTACGTTCCTTCAGATATTACGGTCATTCCTGGATTTGGTTGTTGTTGTTGATATTGTTGTATAACTCTTTGCTGCTCTTGGACAATTCTCCTTAATTGATTAATGTCTGCTTCCCCTGAGGTTCCTTCCATCGTTCTGTTGAATGATTCTGCTAGTTCCGTGGAGGGGATCCAGAACGCCCCATTGTATTTTTCTTTATCACCTTTTCACTTCTCACTGTTCTAAAATATTTTTTTCGCATAAACTTTAGTATCCCACCGCTGTCACCAAAATTATGTCACGTTTTAATTAAATAGTTTTTGGTCCGTTTTTGGGTCAAATCATTCAAGAAATTTGTCCGGGATTTTGGACCTCGTGCTTCTTTTAAAAGTTATTCCGGCCCGAACAATTCACGAATTTTATAAATGTTTGGTCGAGGATCGGTTTTATTGGTTGATTTATACTTAGAATATTTAATTTAAATTGTATTGGTATTAATTTATAAGTTATTGTTTTTGAATTTGGTTTTGTTTTGTTTTTTAAATTGTGTAGTTTGATAAAGAGAGGCAAAGGATCTTGATTGGATTCTAAAGTTTTTTTTATTTGGAAAATAATCCTTTTTATTTGTACGCTACGGCCTCCTTTCTTAGGCATCTAATAAAAGATTAAGTATTAGAATTTGAAATCTGACTATGTTTAATTGTTGCCACACCATTGTCAGCGACAATTAATGTTGTTGCCACACTATTGTTAGCGACAACTAGTTAAAATTCAAATTGTATTTTTAAATTAAGATTTCTTTTACTACAAGGATTAATTTCCCAACAAAGATTAAGATTTCAAAAATACCTTTTCATTTCAATTTTAGTGGTTACAATTTTAGACAAAAAACTTATATGTTTATCTGATTGTAGACTTATTCAAAAGGACTTACTCCGCTAAGTTTCTCGCTTATTTATACCAAGCGTCAAGAATCCCCGCATACGGTTTTCCACCCTTGTTTCTATTGGAATTTTTAAAGTAGGAGGAGATTTTTGTTCACGATGTGAAAATATCGATTAATTATTGTTTTATATAATAATTAATCGATATTTGTATCAGACTTGATTCTTTTCCACTGTGAAACTTAATAAAAAATCAATCTTATATATTAAAAATCATGCTTATATCAGGTTTGCCCACCTCAGGGTGCCTCCCAATCAATATATCGATTCGTTTGTTGCTATGTGTGCGTTTTCGTTTCTTAAAAATAAATTTTTTATTTCAAACTTTATATTTCGATAGTTATACGTGGACGTCACAGTACAAAATTAATCAAATAATTTCATTAACAAAGATTTAATTTTATATTTTTTTAGATTAAAAAATATTGTACAAACATATAGATCACTTATATAACATACGATAGATTTCTTATATATGTTAACAAATATTGCTGCCTGTTTTATTAAATTTCATTCTGATTAAGTATACGTTTCTCTGAATTAATTTTATCAATTTATGCCTAAAATTAATTGACACACCAAAGTTGCGCGTTTATCTTTGATATAATTTTTTTTTTATCAGACTTATGATATAAGTTAAATATGTAGTCAACACATATAATTTTTAACATAAAGTTACAATAACTTTATCTTTTATGCATAAGATAACTTTTTAATTTATATCTAGCTGTGATAGCAAAGAAATCAGCTTATAGGACGTAGCATTTGCTAATATACTGAAAATATTGAATAATTGAAATTGAGATATATATGGTGTTCCTTGAAACAGCTCGATATCGTTCTTCGCGGTTACGTGCCACATTTTTCGACATTTCTCCCGAGTGCTCGCTTCTGTCGCGGCATTATCGCAAAAACATTTCGTCGAATATTTCGGAAAAAAGACGTCACGAGAAAAGCGGCGGATAAGCGATGGTGGAGGTGGTTACGAGAAGCGCCTTAACGAAATTCTGCTCGCACTTGGATGCACGGCCTGGCAAAGTGACACTCCTCCGACGAGTAATCGAGTTATTTGACGTCTTTCCGGGCTTCGTCTTGCCCTCTCCTGCGATCGCTTGCTAGTACCGCTCGGCGATTTGCTTCACGAACTAAAATTAATAAACATTCCCAGAGTTCTCTTACTCAAAAACGCATAAAGTTGCAAAAGACCGTATAATAATGTCGTTGAAACAGACTAGTCTGGTTTATAATTTTTGAAGGGGACTTTGGAATTTTGATCAGGATTAGTTTGCGGAAGCTAGAAGAAAGAAAAAGAGAGAAAAGGAGAGTAAGAGAGAGCGAAAGCACTCGTTATACCAGAAGCGATATTCGCGCGTGTTTTCCCTCTCCATTTTCCGCACGTGCTCGCGTTCTTCTTTCTCTCGCGTTTCGCCCTAGCGGTCCCTCGCGTCTACTCGTCTACTCCCTCTATTACGCATTTCCGGCTCGCTGGACCGGAAACGCTAAGATAAGACGGGTCTGCGGGACGCGCACACGCACATACAAACAACGACCAAGAAAGCGACGGAGGGTTAGAATGGTCTTATCCGAAAAATGTTACGGCCTCGTAGATGCCATCGATCTTTCGTATAATGAACTGATAAAACGTACGCGGACATATCTTTAAGCAGAATCCACGAATATAACATTTATATATGAATCGATCTAATCCACTGGTCTTTTACAATCTTTTACAATCTTCGATGCAAAAGTAGCATCTAGGTGAAAAATAGTTTACATTCTTAAATTAGCCAACAAGAACTATTATTTATAAGCGTGGAAAAAATTAAATAATCGCAACACACATGCTCTTGTTTTTCAGAATATTTCATATAAGATGCGAGCCAAACCGATAATTTTAAATATCTCTTAATACAACAATCTCTTTTCAATTAAAATTTCTTATTTTCTTGTCTCGTTTCTACATTGATTAACTAGTCAATCAACAAGTGACAACTTTATATTACAAAATTGTAATGTAGGAGAATATATCCTTTTATTAAAAGAAAAAGGGGGGGAAGGAGTGTATCCCGAAATTTTTCTCTTACTTTCGACCTTAATGTAACACACATCTACTTTGAAACTTTTTAAATAGTCAGATCATCTATTTTGAAACTATATTTTCTAATTTAAGTGCAGATTTATTGAAACATTTAAAATCTAATGAAAGCTTATTAATTTCTGATGTTTCGTTTGCGAATACTGGAGAATAGAAATTCTATCAAAATGAAAGAGAAAACAAAAAGTAAAGTTATTTTGTCTTCTATCTGTATTTAAAGATTAAACTTATTTTGTCAATTATTTTTTCTAAATTATGAAATTTTGCTATCAAATGTTCAATTAATTTTTTTATTTTCTTTCAAACTGTTCCGACTGACATTCTCTTTATGTCCTTTTCGCTCTTTCATTCTTATACCTGAATATCTCGTGCAAATTAATTAACCAGTCCATCAGTCAACTGTTAATGAATTTATCACTCGAATATCACACAATCCTTCTTCGGTACTAGTTGATCCGCGAGTTCACGTTAGATAGAAGCGAAGGTTCGTCACGGTTCGACGAGCAAATTAAAAATCAGGATATATTGGCGGGTATGACGATGGCACCTCTCTCGAGGCCTCCGACCTCGCTAAGGCCGTGTCTTACCGTAGTTGTTCGCGGTGATTGCGACGCAACGTGTATTAGCCGGCGCGCGAAATGCAGGCCTGGGAGGCCTGAAGGGCCTGAGTTAGCAATAGTGAAGAGCACCCACTCGCTGCGACACTCGTGAGCGGCCTCATTGTCTCTCGAGGGTCTCCTTCAGCTTCATCCTTTCCCCACACCAACCCCCCTAGCCATCTCTTAGTCCCTTCTCGTCCTCGCGGCTTGTTCTGCTTGCGCCTTCGCAATTCCCTTGCCTCTCTGCATCCTCCTGCACACTCGCCGTCCCCTTTTCTTTGAAATTGTCCGCTCGATCCGACGAGCAACCCTCTCGGGACACGACGTCGGTACGGTAGGTCCCGTTTTTGCGTCGCGTGAGCCTGAGGAAGGTTGTGAGCGGGGAGGCTGGGACACGAAGAGACAGGCTTGTCCTGTCTTAGCTTGTCTCGCCTTGTCTTGCCTTAACAAGCTTATGCAGCACTCTCCAACTGCATCGGCCGCCACCTCCAGTCGATATCTTCGTCTCTGGAAAGATGCTGCGGAATGGCAAAATATCTAGCACATCTAGTCTAGGCTCTGTCGAATCGATTAGTCGTAGAGATCCGAGTTGAAATTTTGCTTCTATTTTAAATCTCTATTTTTTTCACGTATATGGATTCTGAAGGATTTTGACAGCTTTCATTTATATAAGAATTGTATTGTATTGTATTATTTTAATTAAGAACTTTGTACTTCAAATAGGCAGTAAAACGAACAGTTTTCCTTAGAAGTTTAAATATAGATTAAATAATTTAACGTTTAAATATAGATAAAGAAATTCAAATTAAAAAAGTTAAAGCATCGAATAAAGGATTAAACTGAATATATATATAATCTACTATAAACTTTTAACTTTTCTTCTAGCTGCAATAAATTTATTGTCGCAATATCTCTTTTACCTATTCTTTCTAATTTGGATTATATTTCGATTATACTTGGATTAAATTGTTTTTTAATGAAACTTTTGACGTATCGATAACTTTTGCATCTCTTAATCAAGAATTGAATTTTAGGAATTTTAATAAGCTGCAAAAGTACAAAGAGATAAAATAAAGCTTTGCTCATCTGATTTTAAGTAATTATTTTTTAACAGCAGCATGATTAAATTGTTTGATTAATTTACAATATGTAAAGATTCGATTGTTCGAGCAGTTCAAAACATCAAAAAAAATTTGAGAATTAGTACTTCATTATATCTTTAACGTTCTGTATGTGATAAAACAATACGTAGCATATAATTATTTGGAATCCAAAAAATTCATTTATAAGAACTGCGTTCTTATTAACTATTAAAATACATTTTATTAAGATATTAAAATGATATTTAAAAGTAATCAAATTTATTTTTTTGACAATTACGATTATAATCGCTGTGGTTTATAAAGGCACATATTTTTTATACAAAAACTTAAGTTGCGCTCTTTTTATTCTCGAACGTCAAAAAAATTTTATACACGAACAATCGTTCTGACAAATAGTCATTTCGTGCTTGTAAAGCTCAACTCAAACAGAGAATGTTTAAATTGCAAATGTGGCTTTTCACTTCTATTGTAAATGCATATTTAGTATTAACATATATACATATTAACATATATGTGTGTGTGTGTGTGTGTGTGTGTGTGTGTGTGTGTATCAGAATGAGGTTAGTATTAATATATGTATATATACATATATATCAAAATCTCTCTTTAAATCCCACCCGTTTCATTTAGTTTTAAAAATAAAACAATAATGAGTTAAACGAAAAGCCGTATTTCATTTTCAGATGTAATTTATGAAAACGCTGACGTAACTTACACCAGAATTATAACTGTCGGGCTGTTTCCGGAAAAGAATAAACATCACATCCTATTATTCCTATTCTCATAATTAGTTGACTGGATATTGTATCGAAATTCACATACGTGCTTTAATCCAATTTGTTTTATTCATGTTTATATATCATTAAATCTTATTTGATTATTGTAATGTAATTATTATATATGAACTGTGTGTTAAACTAAGTAATTTTATATCAACTATTCTAAAAATTCTGGACAGTTTTCAGAATTAGATTATAGATATTTAGATTATCTTTTCACAAATATAACGTCAATATAACATACCGTATATATTAAAATATAATATGCACAACATACACACATAACAGAGAGGGCCGCGGCGATCTCGACAGAGAGACGCTTCACATCGGCGAATTCGAGCATCATCGAAGTCGACGAAACGCCTGACGTTGCAGTCGCTTCGCGAGTTCGCCGTAGCGTGAAGTATAGCAGGATACGCTTTCGCCTTTCGCCCCCGTTCCTTTAGCCACCCTGTTCGCTTCTCCCTTTTTATCCCGTCGCTGTTGACGACTTTGGAAAACGCCACTTCGCCTCGCACCCACCGTCCCGCTGGCAACGGGTATGAATATCGTCAGCTCTTTTTCACCCTCGTCGAACATATTTCAACGACAGTAGGCGTCGAGAGAGAATCGACTGATGCCTCGGCACAATTCCGAATACGCCGCGGGGTGGCACAATCGCTCGTTCACTTCGATTGGAATTCCACCACTTCCGGGGAAAGAATGCACGGCTGCCAAAGAACGGGAGAGGGTGTTTAAAGGGTTGAGTTCTGATGAAGTTCGCCGTTTCTTGCGATGACGACACTGCATGCGATAAAGTTTATATGTAGATTTAAAAATAGATTCAGATATTTAGGTCTGTTCCAACCAACAACGACCTACACTGCTTCTATTCCCCAACCGTTCCTATTGTAAAATTTTGCCCTTTCTCTACTGTACGTATCCTTCCATCCATTCCTAGCCTTCTCCATCCAACATATCTTTATCCATCTCTCTTCTTCCACTTCTCTAATTTTTTCTTTAAACCCCATAGCTTTTATTCCCCATTCAATCCTTAATTTTTTAACTCCTAATTCCCTAGACATCATATGCCTCGGTGTACAAAAGTCCAACCTGAATATCCATCTCACATAATCCACATAATCCAACATTTTTCCAACTCCTTCTCTTCTCATCCCCAGATTTCTACACCGTATGCCATCACACTTTGTACCAGATATTTAAAAAGCATCTATCTCCTTCTGAAGTCATCTCTACATATTCTTTCTCCTAATCCCCATATTTTGTTTGCTGCCATTCTACCTTTATTACTTAATTCCTTTATATGATCTTTATAATTTCCTTTATTATTAAATATAAATCCCAGGTATTTAAATACCTGTGTACCTCTTCTATATTCTTGTCCCCCCATTTCCACGTCTTCTTCCTTTTCTTTTTCCCCCTGTTAAAGACAAAAACTTTTATTTTCTCCACACATAATTTCAACTTCCTTTCCTTCAGGAATCTTTTAATTGTATCCATCATGTCCAGTAGTGCCTCCCTATTTTTTGCTACAAACATCATCTCGTTCGCGTATTCCAGGGACCATATTCTATTCTTTCCTAATGATAACCCTCCTATATTCCTTCCAACGCTTTCCTTATATCTTCTATATATAAATTAAACAATAAATTGTATTATCATATTTAAACGTAATACAGTTATATATAATAGCAAGAATATAACAATTTTTACATCTTCTTTGATCAAATTTATCAAGAATACATTTTTGCACAGAAAAATTGCGATAAACCATTATCATCAATTTGCCTTTTAAATTTTGTTTTAAAGCTTTACGATAAGACTATATTGTGAACAGATAGGAAGGGCGTAACTATTCTTTAAGGTTTCGATGTTACTCTTGTATGGAGAATAGCAAACATATATAGGTTGGAATGCGTTTTCTTCCTGTCAATAAATTATCGAGATTCCTGTTTTCTCCTTTCGTCAAGAAGTTTTCATTCGATGCGAGAAGTGAAATATTTGTAAGCAAACTTAAGCGATACAATTCTTTTATCTTGCTGTCGTATATATTTGGTATGGTATCTTATAGTCGTATGGTATCTCGTTTGGAATGATATCTCATGGTCGTATATATTTGGTATGGTAATGGTATCTTCTTTTATATTATGATCTTTTTCCTGTGTTTTTCCTTCTAGACCTGCTAATTTAATATTTAACTCTTTTTTTTAGTCTCCCATTCTTTTTCTTTTCTAGCCAATTCTTCTCTTAATTCTCTTATTTCTTCTCTTGTGTGCTCACTGTCTTTTTTCATATCCTCCCTTAACCCTGCTATGAGTTTTATAAGTTTTTCGAACTGTGCTTCCGTTGCCATATTTCCTGAGCCCACGTTTCCTAAATCTTGCGATTCTTCTTTTTCACCTGTTTCTCTTTCTTCCTCCTTTCCCCTTCGTTCGTGAGTTCTTTCTGTGTTGTCTTTGCTGCTTGATGAGAAGGGCCCTACCCTTCTTGCCTTTTCCCTCTCTCCTGGTTGCCTTATGTCCTTTTCCGTTTGCTTCTCCGTTTCCGTCTCCGCTCTTTTCCTTTTAAAGTACGCACTCGTTGGGGAGGGGCTATCTGTCCTCAGCCTTGTTAATTGTTGCGCCTTTGTCGGTCTTCCCCTCCTCTGCTGTTTCTGTTATTCTCCCGTTCTGTTGTCTCCTGCCGTTCGTGGTGTTTTGTTTTCCTTTTCCCTTGTTTCGTTACTCGGATTACTATACATAGATTCCGCTTTATCGGCTCACGCAGCCTGTCTCTATAAGTTGATTTGATATCTCACAGGTGTCTCCTCCTGGTTCTTAGGTTTCGAAATGCCTTAGGACAAACTGAGACTAATTAAGTCAATACTGCATATTGAACGTAAAAACTTTTTAGCGAATTAAATATCGAAAATATAAATTGTTAACAGAACCGTATCCAATTAATTTTAAACAGCCACTTCGATAAAAACTTCAAACTTAAAATGTTAATTATAAATGTTAATTATATTAGCGACGCTAAAGAATCTTTATAATTTGAAAATGTATATAATTGCTTTACTAGACATATTTAAAATCTACATAGCATACTTGGGATCTTTAGATACTAGTATACCGTGTGTGTGAAGCTGGCATATCATTTCGTGGAAACTCAAAAATAATTAAGAGTTCTGGCTTTATTTTCTAGAGTTCTTGATAGTTTAATCTTTATACTTCTGGCCATTAAACCAACGAAAATGCCTTAGGACAAACTGAGACGCCAACTTCACGCAGCGTCTCACTTTGTCTTACGATATTTTCCTCATCATAATGATCAGAATTGAAAAGATTTATAGTTCTACATGAGTTCTAAGAAGAGTTCTGCCTTTTAAAAACAAAAAAATATTAATTACGATGAAATAAAAACAAGCGGATCCCTATATCTATAGATATAGAGATGAGACGCCGCTCGATTTTCGAGAGTTCTGTTTATTCTAAAGCAGTTCTCGTATAGTTCGAGGCATGTACATTGCCTTTCCCAAGAGTTGTGATAATCTGTGTTTAAATATTTTTTGAAAAAGTATATATAAATATATAAATATATTTATATATATATATATAATAAAATATATATAATAAATATATACATATATAAGTATATATATATATAATAAATAAATATATATATAATAAATATATAAGTATATATAAATATATCTCGTTCTTTGCATAACCCGGAACTATTTCTTTTTTTTGTATTTTAGATTTTATATTTTTTAATATATTTTTTATATTTGTTTTTATATTTTTGTCAAAAAGATGTGTGGTATTTTTTTGTTCTTTTTTTGCATGTATTTTGTATGTATTCGGAACTATTAAAAAATCTCTATGTAAGATAATAAGAAATAATAATATATATACATGGTGTAGAAAAATGGTCGGGACCCCGGAATATCTGGAATATAAGTTTTATAAAAAAATTATTCAGATAAAAGTTGTAGGGCTTAAAAAGATTTATTCACTAATCTTATCAATTCGACCTTGGGTGGCGTCACCAAGGTCAGGGCAAGGTCATCTTGAATTTTTATTGCATATTACTAGTGGATATTTTTATCCACTTTGGGTCAGCCGTTTCGAAGTTATCGGGGTTTTTATGGTAAGATGTCTAGCCAATGAAGGCAAGATCGGCGGGTGATCCAGCCAGTGAAGGCAAGATAGACGGGTGATACAGCCAATGAAAGCAAGATCGGCGGGTGACCCAGACAATGAAGACAAGATCGGCAGATGATCCAGCCAATGAAGGGAAGATCGGCGGTGATACATTCAATGAAGGCAAGATCGACGAGTGATCCAGCCAATGAAGGCAAGATTGTGGTGGTTATGAGAACAATTATTGTGAGAGTTGCCGCTACAAAAGCTGACGGCTCCTGCTACCTCGTCTATACAGGCACACGCAACGACTGTATCTATTATCCATCGGTCGCATTCGCCTGCAACTTGGTGGGCAAACCCCGGGGGCCAAAACACATCATTAGTTTTAGCGGGCTTCCCGGACTCGAGGGCTACCAGACCTTCGCACTTGCATGACCTGTGTTTCGAGCTGAAACTCGCTACGTCTCTCTCCAACCGTCTAACTGATAGACATTAAGGATATCCTCCACTTCAGGGTTAATGATTTTGCAAGCGGATACACTGCTGGTGTAGTGTCTTCATGGGATCGACTTGTTTGGTTCGGAATGATACCGGAACCGATCATAGAGTTCCACCGAAACGTAAAACTCAACGAATCCATGGGAGAGTCCCGCCTCGACTCGGCCAAGGCAGGATATAATGTGCCGGAGAGATGAAATGGCCACTTCATTGTTCCGGGATCGTCGAACGGCGTCCGACAAGTACCAGCGACTCTCCATGTTCGATGGAGGATGCCGAGCTCATAATATTTATATTACGGAAAAAAAGAAGAAAAATAAAGAAAAAAAGAAGGAAAAAAATTTATATCACGGAAAAAAAGGAAAAAAAGTAAAAATAGAAAAAAAGAAAAAAGAGAAAAGAAGGAGAAGAAGAGAAGAAAAAGGAAACGAGACATGTTGCCATAAAAACCTCGATAACTTCGAAACGAATTGACCCAAAGTGGATAAAAATATCCACTAGTATATCCACTAATATGCAATAAAAATAGAGGGTTTTATTTAAAAAATTCAATTTTAAATTCCCTGACCTTGACGACTCAACGCCATCCAAGATCAAATTGATAACATTAGTGAATGTTTTCTTTACACTTCCTAGCGACCTTTTTTCTGCACGCTGTATGTATATTATATATATATATGTAAATACAAAACATGCAAAAAAGGAACAAAAAAATACCACACTTATATCTTGTTATGACAAAAACATAAAAACATACAAATATACAAATATAAAAAATAAAATATTTAAAAAAATATAAATATATAAATAAATCTAAAATCTAAAATATACAAAAAAGGAATCGTAATATCGTCACATTCACGTCATTGGTTTCGGGTTATGCAAAGAACGAGACAAATTACTCAAAAGTAATTTTACTTATGTTCCTTTGCACAACATACTTTTTCAAAAAATATTTAAACATTATCATAGGACAAAGTGAGACGCTGCGTGAAGTTGGCATCTCAGTTTGTTTCAAGTTATTTTCATGGCTAGAACTAATTATTTATATCAAGAACTCTAGAACTTTAGAATAAACAGAACTCTCGAAAATCGAGCGGCGTCTCATCTCTACATCTATAGTTATAGGGATCCGCTTGTTTTTATTTCATCTTAATTAATATTTTTTTTTGTTTTTAAAAGGCAGAACTCTTCTTAGAACTCTTTTCAATTCTGATCATTATGATGAGGAAAATGTCGTAAGACAAAGTGAGACGCTGCATGAAGTTGGCGTCTCAGTTTGTCCTAAGGCATTTTCGTTGGTTTAATGGCCAGAAGTATAAATCAAGAAACTCTAGAACTGTTGAAAATAAAGCCAGAACTCTTAATTATTTTTGAGTTTCCACGAAATGATACGCCAGCTTCACACACACGGTATACAAGTATCTAAAGATCCCAAGTATGCTATGTAGATTTTAAATATGTCTAGTAAAGCAATATATATACAATATATATACATCTTCAAATTGGATGCGTCGCTAAAGAATCTTTATAATTAACATTTTAAGTTTGAAGTTTTTAGTGCGAGCGCACGAGTGAGTGAGAAAAACTAGCGTGATGCTCACGCGAGAAAGGCCGACCACCCGCGCTCCTTCACTACTTGCTCCACTTCCTCGCCTCCGCGTGACCCGCTACCGAAAGCTCAATCCTCGTGCGAGTAACAAATGGCTATTGTGGAAAATTTATTTATTTATTTTTTACTTTATTTTTCATACTTTTCGCTTTTCTAATCGTATCTTTTTATAGTATACTCTGTAAAGGGATATTTAAAATGCGGATGTGCAATCAAGAATTAAAGAAAGAAATAATGATAAAAATATGTAATTATGCAAAGCAGTAGAGATCTACTAATTATTTGATATTCATAAAATAGTTAAAATTACGGTGTTTTATCATTAAAGAATAGTCAAAGAATTGTATTATATGAAGCATGTATGAAGTCTCCTTTATTAAGTCTCCTCTTTATTTTAACACTAGAATCAAATTACCCAAATACTATATTATGCACTAAACGACTAATAATTAAAATTTAAAATTTTATTAGATGCATTTTTCTTTATGGCCAATTATCTTTCAAATCTATGTAAATATTGAGTTTTTTTTCATCCTTGGTACTTCTCACCAAATATAATAAATGTTTCATATTTTCTT